>CATIWK010148952.1:0-10575 GCA_949634005.1 Mallotus japonicus | reverse complement strand
ATTTAGTTCAATTTGGAATTTAATTAAATCCCCCCTTTTCTTTTCTTTTCATTTTCCATAATCAATTTTCAATAAGGATTTATTTAGAATAAGGATTGTTAATTAAATTAATTAGAATTGTCTACACTTCTTTATGGGATCAACCTCTATTTATCCTATCTACAGTTTTGTAATTAGTATATTTAGAGTAATTAAATTTTGGTGTTTACGACGTGCATCAAATTGTCAGTTGAAGATATGATAAAAGTAGTGAAACAACACAACTCAGTGGAGGTATATACTGAACATTACATAATGAAGGACTGTGCTGGGATTTCTAGGGATATTAGGGGTATTTGTTACCTTACATGCGAGGAAGATGTGGTCAAAGAGTTAAAAAATGATTCTGTTGCTGCAGCTGCTGCTGCTAATGTTGCATATATAGAATCCAAAGAAAAGTTAGCAGCAGCTTTAATAAAGGCAGTATGTGCAACCTCTTTTGAGAGTAATGTGGTAGATATTTGTATTAATTTAGTTGGTCAACTAAACATAGGCCAAATAAATACTGAGGGAGGGAATAATGGGTGAAATGGGGAAATGCAGAAAATGCTGGCAGGGGTACTCTAGATAAATGTGAGCTAGATAGAAATGACAGATTTGTGAAAGTCAGAGTTGAAGGGGCAAGAAGATCTAGGAATGCAAATGAGGATCTTGACATTAAAGAATGTAGAGATGGAGATGAAGAAATTATGGAGTGTGAGGGCATATCTGATACTGATGAAGAGCTAATTGAGTCTAGGAATGCAGTAAAGGAATTTACATCAAGGAAGAAACAAAATAAGATGGAAGTTAACAAAAATGAACCTAATTTTAATGCAAATGAAGGACTGCAATTTAGTGATAGTAAGAGTGAAGAAAATCTGACAAATTATTGGGAATCAAGTGATGATTATAGTGCTCTTAGTACTAAGGAAGAAGATGATGAGCATGGAAGTATAAGGAAGTCAAAGTATATTAATTTTGAACCAAAAGCTGAAAATATCAATTTTAGCTTGGGTATGCATTTGAAGAGTGCAAAACAATTTAGAGTTGCACTTGTGAAGTTTGTAATTCAAGAAAAAAGGGAGATTAAACTAGTTAGGAACATTATGGATGAGGTAAGGGCCAAATGTGTAAAAAGAAACTGTCCATTCCATACTTTTACTTCCAAAGAATTTACAGCTGGTGGATTGATAGTGAAGACATATATGCTTGAGCATAGCTACCATGTGTCCTTCAAAAATAGGAGAGTGACCACAAAATGGGTGGCCTTGAAGCTTGACATAAGTTTAACAAAGGTGAAGAGATCAAAAGAACGTGTGCTTACTAAGTTATAAGGAGATGCTAAAAAAGAGTTTGCTTTGTTGTGGGATTACTTGGGGGAGATAGAAAGGTCCAATGTAGGGAGTACAACAGCCATGAAGGTGTATAGACCTAGTCCAGAATAGCTTCCTATTTTTTAAATGTTATATATCTCATTAGATTGCTTAAAGAAAGGGTTATTAAATGGTTGTAGAAAGGTTCTAGGATTAGATGAATATTTTTTGAAGGGGCAATCAAAGGAGAGGTTTTAGTGGCTGTGGGAAGGGATGGGAATAACCAAATGTTCCTAATGTCTTGGGTCGTTATTGATGGTGAATGAAAAGCAACATGGATGTGGTTTATTAGGCTACTACAACATGACTTGAGATTGGAAGATGGCAAAGGATGGACAGTTATAACATACCACCATAAGGTAATTATTAGTTTTTTATTTTCAAGTTTATAAAAAGTTTACTTTTTAGTGTTCAAATATGTATTTCATAAATTAGATGAATTGCAGTATAGTTATAATGTTGCTTATTGACTCTAACAGGGCCTTATAGATGTTAGTACGACTATATTGCCTGAAGCAAAGCATAAGTGCTGTGAAAGGCACCTTTATGCTAATTGGAGAAAATGACATAGAAGAGATAAAGAATTTTAAAAGCTATTTTGGACTTGTGCTAAGTCTACAAACATGCCTGACTTTGAAGAGAACATGAAATAAATGAAGAAATTGACACTAAACTGTTTTGAAGGTATGTTGGTGACTCATCTAAAGCATTAGTGCAAGGATGTCAAATGTGACATAATGGACAACAATCTAGATGAAGCTTCCAATGGAAAAAATAGTTGAAGCTCGAACAAAGAATGTGTACACAATATTGGAAGATATTCGAAAAATGGTGATGAATACATTAGTTATTAATAGAGAATTAGTGGACAAGTGGATTGGAAAGTTTGGAACAATAATTAGAAAGAAAATACATAAAAGCATAAAAGGAAAGTGGTGAATGTGAGCTCACTTAGAATGGTGATTCAAGTTTTGAGGTTGTTCATAAAGGAGATACTTATGTCATTAATTTGGAAGGTAAGACATGCCTTTGCCGGAGATGGGATCTAACTGGAATCCCTTGCCCCCACTCTATTTATGTAATTAACCATCTTCAATATGACCCTTCTGCATATGTTCATCACTATTACAGCAAGTCTGCATATCTAGCAGCTTATGGGAACATGATGTAGCCACTTAATGGTCCAAAGTTTTGGGAGAAGAGAGGAATTGATCCTCCACAGCCTCCTCCTTATAAAAAGATGCCTGGTAGACCTGTTAAAAATAGGAGAAAAGAATAGGGTGAACATGGAAGTGGCCACATGTTATCAAGGAAAGGAATGGTGATGACCTGTCAAGTATGCTTTCAGAAAGGGCATAATAAAAAAACATGTCCATCTTTGAAAGAACATTTATGTGGTTAATGGTATTTATGCATTGCTTATTCTTTGAAAATTAGAAACAATGATAACATTACTTATACAATGCTTATTGCATGTTCTAGGTTGGTGATTCAGGACCTCCAAGGGGAAGCTCAACTAGACCCTCAAAACTACAAGTTGTATTGCATTTAAATCTATGGTTGATTTATAGTTATTCCTTTTTAGGGGAAGCTTATTGATAGTTATTTAATGATTTTACAGGTTAAAAGAAAAAAATGAGAATATACAAGAGGCCATTTATGTTGAAAAAAGAGGTGAGATACATGACAAGGAGCTTAAGATAAATGACCTTGAGAATGAAAGAAGTAAACCTGATCTTACTAGAAATGAAGTTGAGCCTGAGATAAATGAACATCAACAAGCAAACATCTCAATTACTTTGGATCAGTCTCAGTCTTTTTCATCCCACTCAACATCTAATAGTCAGCTCAATGAGACTAAGAAATCCATTTTGAGATTTAGTAGTCCGGATAAACTAATGAGCATAAATGCATATGTTTGAAGGCAACATCCTAAGAGATAGTACATTCTGATAAGGAAGAAAAGCCAATTGAAGAAAGAAAATATTCCACAAAGATAAAGGAAACAAATATCATTATAGAAAATCAAAAAAAAATATTCAAAGGAATCATTCTCATCAATTCATGCCTACAATCAAGGAGTTAATATAGTATACAGCTTGTATCTTGCTGTTTTAATTCATCTTCCTCTTTATATATATCTCTGCCTTAGATTTGAAAAAAAAACACATAAAGAGAATAAAGAGAAAACTGAATACTTAAGTTCATAAGAGTTTTCAAAGTATCGGAGCCCTGAAACTCGCAAGCATAGTAAACAAATTCCTTTATTCTCTCGTTCATCAATCATGGAAGAACCCAAGCTTACAATACAATCATTCCATCAATGTGCCAGTTTGATTTCAATCAAACTAGGCTCAAATAACTATCTCATATGGCGATCACAAATCCTTCATCTGGCTCGTAGTCTCGGCGTGCTTCATCATTTGTAAAAGAATGATAGCAAACCCGAACGTTCGCTAAAAGATGGGGTTATGAATCCAGCTTATACCTTATGGTCAACAAATAATGGTCTTCTTATTGCATGGCTGCTTGGAACAATAAAAGAAGAAGCTCAACCATCTATTACAGAAGAACTACTGCCTATGATGTATGGAGTTCTTTAAAAGAACAATTACTGCTAATCACAATCGAAAAGGAAGATCTTTTGAAAAATATGCTGATGACCATCAAGAAAGGATCACAATCCTTAGATGATTATATAAAAGAATTCAAATCAATCTGCAACAAGCTAGCAGCCATCAATAAACCAGTGGATGATCTTGATAAAGTCTTTCAATTCACACATGGACTAAGAGTAAAATATGAAAGCTTCCATCTAGCCATGGTAACTAAACCTCCTTATCCTAAATTTAACCAATTTTTACTTACTCTTCAGGGATATGAGTAAACCTTAACTTCTGAAAAGGAAGAAGAGAAAAGTTATATTGAATATAACCAAGTACTCTTTAGCTAATGTGGACATGGGCATGGACGTCGCGGGAGCTTCAATTCAAAAGGTAGAGGATTTACTCCAGCTGGAAGATACAACAGTGCTGATTCTAATAACTTCAGGAAAAAAGGAACAAAAGTAGCTGTACAACAAGCAAAAAGTAATAAACCAACATGTCAAATTTATGGTAAGATGAATTATGTTGCTCTTGATTGTTGGTATAGGTTTTATTCCTATCAATCAAAAGAACTACCACAAGCTTTAGCAGCTCTCACCTTAAACAACAATGACCATTCCCTTTACATGGACTCAGGAGCTACAGCTCATATGACCAATAACACAGGTATGTTGTCCTATACAAAACCATATAAAGGAAAGGATGTCATTTATGTTGGAAATGGAAACAAACTTGACATAACACATACTGGAAATGCATATGTTGGAGAATTAAATTTAAAGGATGCTCTTGTTGTTTCGAAACTAAAAAACAATTTAATGTCAATAAGCAAAATCACTAGTGATAACTCTTGTACTGTTAAATTCATACCATCTACTTTTATTATTAAGGATCAAAACAGGAGAACAATAGGGAAGGGGCATAGACAAGGATAACTCTATGCTTTGGTATCTAGTTTTCAAGAAGCTTTATCTACAATAAAAGGGGACAACTCATTCTCTTTGTGGAACCAGCACCTTGGACATCCAAGTGCAAAGATTTTATCTTTGTTAAAAGGAAAGAAAGTCATTAATGTCACAAATTGGCAAACTATGTCTTCCATTTGTGTTAGTTGTCAATCTGGAAAGAGTTGTAAACTACTCTTTAATTTGAATAATGACATTTCTAATTATCCATTACAAAAAGTGCACTGTGATCTCTGAGGACTAGCTCCTACTGTCTCAAATCAAGGTTTTGAATTTATGTCATTTTTATAGATGATTTTTCAAGATTTTCTTGGTTATACCCTTTAAAGAAAAAGTTAGAATTTTTTCTTTGTTTTCAAAAATTTCAAAAATTAGTAGAAAATCAATTTGATAGAAAAATAAAGATTTGTCAATGTGATGGGGGTGGAGAATTTAACACTTTTGATTTTCTCAGTCATATCAATAATTGTAGTATTAAGCTCCAAGTTTCATGTCTTGGAACACCAGAGCAAAACGAAGTGGCCGAGAGAAAGCATCAGCACATTGTTGAAACATGTTTAACTATATTATTTCATGCTAATTTGCCATTATTTTTGTGGATTGAAGCTTTTCTTGTAGCTGTTTATTTAATCAATAGAATGCCAACTTTAGTTTTACACAATCGATCTCCATATTCTAAGCTATATCACAAGTAACCAAATTACAAAAGCTTGCGACTTTTTGGATGTTTATGCCTCCCTTCTCTAAGACCTCAAGGAGGTAATAAATTTGTTAAGAAAACTCATCTGTGTGTATTCATTAGTTACAGTCCTATTTATAAGGGTTATAGATGTTATGAGCCTCAAACAAAGAGTATATATATCAAGACATGTTGTCTTCAATGAAGGTAAATTCCTCTACAATCCCTCTCTTCAAGAATCCATTCCTGCATCATTAGAATTCACTGAATTTCTAGCATTTGATGAATGGTTTAAAGTCGCACTTGAAGTTGAACTAGCAAAGGTAGAAAAAAATGCACAGTCAGCAACACAAAGATCTATTATGACTACTAACAATTGTTGTGATGAAAATAATGATCATCATAGATGTTATAATGACAATAATGTTGAATCTCTTGACAATATTGCAATTTTGCCTAATGTTATTGTGCCTTATGAAGATGAAACCTTAGTTGCAGCTGAACCAGTAGATACACAAATTGTCACTCTGGCTGATGACTTGCCTGGGTATTATTGATACAAATATCAATAATGAAAGTGAAAATTATGTTCATCCTCAATGGCATAGGTAACCTCTAAAACATTTGCAAGATTATGAATGTTATCTATCTCAAGTTGAGTTATCTATTAAACCCTAAAATTATCATGTTTCTCTAAAAGATCCTCGATGGGTTATGGCCATGAAAGAGGAACTACAAGCTCTTCATTCAAACCAAGCATGGTCACTAGTTCCTCAACCCCAAAATGTGAATGTTGTTGGGTCAAAATGGATTTATCGTATAAAGTAATAAGAGGATGGATCTATTGAGCATTTTAAGGCTCGTTTTATTGCCCGTGGTTTTACATAAGTCTCAGGTATTGATTTTGATGAGACTTATAGCCCAGTTATTCACCATTCTACTATTCGCCTTATGATAACTCTTTCAACTTCTCTAAATTGGCACATGAGACAACTTGATGTGAAGAACGACTTTCTGCATGGAATTTTAAAAATGATTGTGTATATAGAACAACCCCCTGGTTTTGTGGATCCACACAAACCTAATCATGTATACCTGCTTCACAAGTCTCTCTATGGGCTAAAGCAAGCTCCTTGAGCTTGGTTTGATCGGTTATCTCGGTTTCTTCATCTTGGTTTTTACTGTAGTATTCTTTATTTATTTATCATTAAAATTCAGTTGCAATATTGCTTCTTATCTATATAGATGACATATTGGTGACTAGAAATAATGACTCATTTGTCTCCAACTTAATTGATAAATTGAGTGTAGAATTTGCTATAAAGGATCTTGGATGTCTAACTTTCTTTTTAGGTGTGGAAGTTAAATATTTCAATGGAGGAGTTATCCTTTCTCAAAGCAAATACATCAAGGATCTTCTCAACCGTACAGGGATGGCGGATTGTACCCCTAATGCTGCTCCTATGGTTCTCAAAAAAATGGATAATATCTCAAAAAAAATGATGTATAAGAAACATATTATAGAAGTGTTGTTGGCGTCCTTCAATACCTTACATTCACTAGACCAAACATTCAATATGCTGTAAAAAAAGTATGTCAATTCTTCAACTCTCCCACAGAACTACATCTCAAAGTCGTCAAGCGAATTCTTCGCTACCTTAAAGGTACACAAAACTATGGCTTATGATTCATTTCTAACAGTCCTATCTCTTTATATGCTTTTTCAGATTCCGATTGGGTAGGATGTCCTTTGACTAGACGAAGCACAACTGGTTTTTGTGCCTTTCTCAGTGCCAATTGCATCTTCTGATATTCAAAGAAGTAACCTATGGTTGCTCGATTGAGTTTTGAAGCAGAATATAGGTTTATGGCTTCTACCACAGCTGAATTAACTTGGCTCACATTTTTATTACGTGACATTGGCATCCCTTTACTTTTTGCTCCATAATTATTCTGCGATAATCTTTATGCTCTTCATATGTAAGTTAATCCTTTTTTCCATGCAAGAACAAAGCATATAGAAATAGACTATCATTTCGTCTAAAAAAAGGTAGCCATGGGTCATCTTGTCACTCGATTTATGCCATATTCTCATCAAATAGCCGACATTCTCACTAAGTCTTTACTAAAGGCACCTTTTGTTTTCCTTCGTAATAAGATGGGACTCCATTTACACTCCGTCTCTACCTTGAAGGGGGCTGATAAGGAAGAAAAGCCAATTAAAGAAAAAAAATATTCCACAGAGACAAAGGAAACAAATATAATTACAGAAAATCAAGAAAATATTCAAAGGAATCATTCTCTTCAATTCATGCCTACAATCAAGGAGTTAATATAATATACTGCTTGTATTTTGCTATCTTGCTTTTTTAATTCATCTTCCTCTGTATACATATATCTGCCTTATATTTAAACAAAAACACAGAAATAGAATAAAGGGAAAACTAAATAATCAAGTTCATAAGAGTTTTCACATTCCAGGACTTCAGTCGCAGCCTCCAAGAGGATACGGATTGTACACTGATTTGGCAACAGGAACTATGGTTATCAATGTGAGATTTTTTTTCATTTCAAACACTTACTTAGCCTACTTAAACGTGGCTATAGAAGTAATTATTTTGCTTTGATTTTGTAGCCAAAAACAAGTTCCCAAAGGGTCATCTATAAAGAAAGGAAAAGGAGAATTGGCAATGAACCTGAGCCATAATTTATGTCATAAAAGGAAGATGACTTCAAGAAAAATAGAAAGAAGTACATTATTAGATAAGCTCGGCAGGTTATATTTTTCAAGTTTGAGCATATGAATGATTCCCATTCCAATTTACAGTATGTTAATAGTTACCAATTGGTTGTTTTTTTGCAGAAAGCGAGAAATGCTAAATTAAGGCCTGCAGCATCTCAAAAGAATTCTAAGGAACCCTGCATTGAAGTAGCTGGAGACGCAAACGTAGTCAAAACTCAATCTAGCCAAACAACTTAAGGTCGAAGGAAAAGAGTTAGATTTGAGTGACAGATATAACTTCAAGAAAAAGAGTTAGATTTGGGGAAATATTTTAAAACTTTTACATGTAACTTCTAATAGTCCATTGTGTATTTTTTGTGTGTATTTAAGACAAACACACTTTTATTGGCCACTTATGCTGAATTTAGGCTTTTAATTGGCATATATTTGACTAGAATATGATTTTGGTAATGTTATAGCTTTTTTATTTATTAAACACATATGGCAACAAGGATGCTTTTTGGATATTTGTTTGCATTTGGTGCGTTGATTTTATACCATTTTCAGTGTCAATTTATGTTTCATTTCAGGTTCACTTTATTAGATAATAGAAGTGGCCTTATAGCCTCTTTTCTTTCTAAAAGACTGGAAGTTCAAATGATGTATGCATTCTTGTAGACATTTTATCAAACACATTCCATTCATAAGAATTAACACAAACTATGTTAATACATGGTCAATGTTTTTCAACATTTACATTTTGCATTGCACCAAAATGACAGTCAACATAAAATTCACCAACATTAACTAAATACAATTTACATTAGTTTACACACAAAGAGAAATACACTAAAAATTGCTCATGCCCATAATATTTTCTCCCTTCTTCTAGCCCTCCTAATTTCCTCCTTCATTTATGTCAGCCTCCTTAACAAACCTAGTATTATTGTCCTTCCCCTGTCATATATAGGTGGATCAATCCAAATGAAAAATGAACATCCACCATTCCTATTCCCATAACTCAAAAACCTCTTACCTGGATTTCTATGTGTCCACAAAGTTTTGACCATCGAAACTTTGTTACAAAAGCACATTTCAGCAGCTTCATCCATTTATCTAGTTAGTCACTATTGTAGACAAGAAGAGATGCAAGGTTTTGCAAGTGAGCTGAAATTATGAGAGAAATTGAAAGTTGGTAAGTAAAGGAAAAATTACTACTCGTGAGATTAAGTGAAAGAGAGATGGAATTTAAAAAAAATTGATCAAAGAATAGGAGATTTTGCCCAATAAAACCTATTTGTATGATTCAATGGGAGAAAGTGAACGTTAAAAAAGTGAATGGAGATGAATTTCAATGGGAAAATGGAAGGGTATTATTGTCTTCTTAGAGATTTTGCTCACATGCTTCATATGTGTGAAATCTGACATCACCGGTCATATAAACAACTTAGCAAGTGAAACTAAGTAATGGTTGATGGCCTGTTAAAAACATTAACTTGTAATTTATTAACAGGTTCACACACTTAATTGTAACAAATAAGAGTTGGGACACTCAATTTTCAAATTTTAAAAAGTTCGGACTCCAAAATATTCATTATCCCTTAAAATAAAAGGACTATGAATCAATCCAAAACATTTACAGCCTGCAACTGCCTGTTGAAGCTTTTCGGGTTCTGTGCTTCTAGAGTTGTTGAGGCTCCTGCATCTGTTTCTTGAGTTTGGATTACCATTGCTAACCTCAGCTCCCTTCCTCTTTATAGCTTTCCTTACTGAATCCTTCAACTTGCACCTTCTCACCAGCTGTCTCTGAGTTGCTTGTGGCCTTCCATTCTTGTTGTTGGGCTCTTCATTCTTCTTTAGGCCCATGAGGCTTTCTTTAGTTAACAGATTTACTTCTATTATAGGTTCTTGGTAGGCTCTTTTGGACTTGGGCTGGTCTTTTTAGAGAAATTTACAAAACTAGGCACATTTTCTACCTTATTTACAGTCAATTACCCTATCTTATGTATAAATTACATGAGTGCCTTTTTCAATTTTCATGAGTTCCCTATTTTTTGTTTTGTTTTCATTAGTGCCCATTTTACTTTTTTTTATTCTTCTGTTTTTTTTTTTTGGCTTTCTTAGTTGGTTTTTTATTTTTTCTTTCTCCTTTTTGTTGTTTTCTTTTTTCCTTTTCATTTTTTACTTTTTTCTTTTTCTTTATTCATTT
>CATIWK010148939.1:0-12988 GCA_949634005.1 Mallotus japonicus | reverse complement strand
ATTTCCGAAAATTAATATCAATAAGCTAATAATAGAATTTAATTCATAAAAATATATTTTTAACACTAAATGCAATTAAATCATCAATTACTTAAAAATTAACCAAAACATATTAATATCTATAATTAAAATTATTACCTATAAAATTCCAAAAATTCATAAAAATACATTTTAACACTAATTGTAATGAAATAACTCAAATAACCAAATTCTATAATTTTTATATACACATTTACTTAATTTCCGGAAATTAACCAACAATTAATAAAATAAACAAAAATACTAATTTAATTAACAAAATTAGTTTATACATTCTAAAAATTAAAATCATCATTAAACACGTTATTTAACTATAAATTAACCAAAAATCAACCTAAACTTAAATTATATAACTTTCTCAAAAATATAATATTTTTACAAATAATGCCCAAAAATTAAAATAAATTCAAAAAAATACATAAAAATTATTTTGGAATAGCATTTCATCTCTACATCCCCAATCTAACATCAATTTAACGAAACTAAACTAATCCAACTCAAAATCACAAAAATACTAAACTAAACCTATAACTAAATCTACAAAATTTAAGCTAAAAATGAAGTTATTTAAAGAAATAACCTTAAGAGAGTTAAAGCCCTTGAAGAGAGGAAGATTTTGACAACAAGATTGCCTCCACTCGTCGCCGGCAAACCAGTCCGATGAGCCAAGAAGAATCCAGCACCGAGAGAAAGAAAAACAGAGGGAGAAGGGGAGAGGAAAGGGGAGAAGCGATGGCTGGTTGAGGTGACGTCGCTGATGGCAAGCTGTGGGGAGGAGCTGGTGGTCTATCAGGCGGCGTGGGGAGGAGCTGCGGTGGTTATGGTGGAAGGACCAAAGAAGAAAGAAAAGGGACACAGGGGAAGAAAAGCATTCTGCCGAAAAGAAAAGAAAAAAAATCAAAGTTGTCCCTTCTTTTTTTTTATAATAATAATAATAATTAAAATAATAATACTTTACCAACAATCAAACTCAACCACACAAAATATATTCATACATATATATATATATATATATTAACAACTAATAAAATTTAATAAAATTAATAATATTTAACACTAATAATTTTAATTAACTGACTAAATGATAAATCTCAAAATAAATAAATATTTATTAACACTGCAAATCTCAAAATAAATTTTGAAATTTTAATAATAATTCCGGGTTATAACAATTTCATTTTAAGAATACATGGTTGAGAGAACCCGACTTCTGTAATATGGTTATGACTAGCTGGAATGTGTGGATGGGGATGTCATTATCAGATAAGTGAGATTTTGGGGCCGAAATTTCTTTCATCAATTTCATTCCCAAATTAAAGATGCCAAAGTGAATTTATGAACCTTATTACATGCAGATGATAGTGAGTCAGTTGTTCAGATAGCCACGCAATGTGAGCATTTAAACAATATGTTATATGCCGAAGAATGTTAGTGGAAACAACGAGCCAAAACTTTCTAGCTTAAAGATGGACATTTAAACACCAAATTCTTTCATGCTTCCGCCTCTAAGCGCAAAAGAGTGAATCAAATTACAAAATTGCAAGGAGATGATGGAGTGTGGGTTGATGATACAATGGGTTTGGGTAAGATTGCCACATATTATTTTTTGGATTTATTTGTTGATATTGGTTTCTCTTCCACTTCAAATGTCGACTATTTGGTTCCAATTGTCACTGTGGAACAAAACACTAATTTTCTTGCCCCATTCACTCTTGAGGAGTTTCGCAAAGCAACCTTCCAAATGAACCCTGATAAGGCTCCTGATCCGACTTTTTATTAAAAATTTTGGAGTACTTTGGGTGTTGATGTTTTCCAAGTGTGTTCTAGATGGTTAAATGAGGGTGTTCTTCCTATAGTTTTGAATGATAACACTGTAATTCTTATTCCTAAAATTTATAATCTTGTTTCTATGAGAGTTTTTAGGCCAATATCACTATGTAATGTGCTGTGTAAGATTTTGGCTAAGCTACTGCCTAATAGATTGAAGTGAATACTTCCCCATTTAATTTTTGAAGAATAATATGCTTTTGTACATGGTCGGTCAATTACTGAAAATGTTATTATAGCATTTGAGATCATTCATTGCATGAAGAGAAGAACAAAGGGTAAAAATGGTGAAGTGGCTTTTAAAATTGATATTAGCAAAACTTATAATAGGCTTCGCTGGTCTTATTTACAAGATGTGATATTGCGTATGGGTTTTGCTAATAGATGGGTAGATTGGATAATAATGTGTGTGAAATCTGTTAAGTATAATGTTATTATTAATGGAGGTGAATTTGGTCCTATTCATCCTTCACGAGGACTTAGATAGGGAGATCCATTATCCTCTTATTTATTTATCCTTTGTGCTAAAGGATTATCTGCTTTTATTAAAAATGCTAAAAGGAGGGGTCAGAGTCATGGTTATAGAATTAGTCGTGGTACTCCTACAATTTCTCATATGCTTTTTGTTTATGATAGTTTCTTCTTTTTCTAGGCTAATATGTTGGAATGTCGAGCTATGAAAAATATTCTATTGAGGTATGAATATGATTCTGGTCAGGCTATCAATTTTAATAAATCATATATCTTTTTTAGTACTAATGTCGGGAGCTCTTTGTGTAATGATATTAAGGATGTTTTACATGTGCATAATCCTCTGAACACGGAGGCGTTATTTTAGTCTGCCTTCTCTTATAGGTAGAAATAAACAATCTATCTTTTGTTTTTCTCAAAGATAGGTTGTGGAGGCGTTTATTTGGTAGACAAGGCAGGATGTTATCATAAGTTGGCAAGAAAGATTTTATTAATCAGTTGCTCAAGGTTTACCAACTTATGCTATGAGTACTTTTCTTCTACCAGCTTCTTTATGTGATGAGCTAAGGAAAATTATAAATTCTTTTCTAGTAGGGTATGAAACCTAATGGTAAGAAGAATATTCACTGGGTCTCTTGGGAAAGGTTATGCTTGAGGAAAGAGTTTGGAGGTATGGGTTTTTGTCATCTTTAGTCCTTTAACCTTGTTATGTTAGGAAAGCAAGCTTGAAATTTGGTTTTTTCCTCAAATACTTTATATAGTCGGGTTATCAAAGCTAAATATTATCCTTTTGGGACTTTTTTCAGTTTTAGTTTGGGTTCTAATCCAAGTCTTGTTTGGAAGAGTATTTGGAGCTCTAAGCATTTGATTTTTAAGGGATGTATATGGCGAATTGGGGAGCTCTAAGCATTTGATTAATGTTTGGACAGATCCATGGCTTATCGATAATCCACCTTTCAGGATCAATACCCCAGTGGCACCGGAACTTTATCGGTTATTGATGAAGGATCTTAGAACTCCAAGTAGTGTTGAATGGGACTAGAAGTTAATATCTTATCTTTTTATACATGAGGATGTAATGGCCATTATGTGAATGCGTTCAGGAGATGATGCTTTACTTGATTATTTTATCTGGCATTTCAACAAAAAGTGTGTTTATACGGTGAAATTGGGTTATCGTGTAGCTTATGAAGATCTATTGTCCTTTCAAAACAAGTTTTTAAAGAGCTAGGTGCGCATGTGGAAACTACCAACTCCTCCGAGAGTTAAACACTTTGTTTAGCATGCTTGCTCTAATTTTTTGCCTACTCGAGAGTGCCTTTTTCTTAGGGCTTGCAGGTGGACAATACTTATGCTTTATGTGGTGATCCTGGCAAGCATCTGACCCATCTATTCTTAGACTGTACTATGGTAGCTAACTGTTGGCTTTCCTCTAGGCTGTGTCCATTAAATGCTTATAGGGATTATTTCTCAGATTAGTTATCTCACTTATTAGATTCCTATAATTGTGGCTATATGGTAAAGTTTATCTTAGTGTTATGGGGAATATGGCAACAACACAACAATTGGGTGTGGTCTAACGAATTTATCTCAGCATTTGACACTGATCATATTAGTTTGTAGTTTCTTCAAAGTTAGCAAAATGCTCAGCTATGTGAACAAGTTGCTAGAATTTAAAGACATATGCCCTCTTCTTCACGGTGGGTAAAACCATCTTTAGGTTGGCTAAAATCTAATGTTGATGCCTCAGTTCCGAATAATGGTAATTCTATAGGTATAGGGATTCTTTTGCGGGATAGTGAAGGTAGGATGTTGATGTGTTTTTCGAAGATTATCCCTGGAATTTTCTTAGTCCATTTAGCTGAGGCTATTTGTTTGAAGAAAGCACTAAGTTGGCTGAAGGTGGGAGGCTTTTGTAATGTGGTTGTAGAATCTGATGCTAACGTTGTTGGTGCTTATGAAGCTTCCTATGTTGATTTTTCAGAGTTTGGATGTATGGTTAGTAAATGCAGATCTCTTGCTTTAGAAATTCATAATGTGGTGATTTCTTTTGTCTGGCAACAAGCTAATGAGGTGGCTCATACTTTTGCAAAAGCTTCTCATTTTAATGCTAGTCCCTCCTTCTGGCAACAAGCTCTTAACTTTGTTAGAGAATTGTTGCTTCATGATGTAATGGCTTCTAGTTAATGCAATTATCTTGCCTAAAAAAAAATTATTTGATTCATATTTACATCGTCTTACTTTTTTTAATTAATTGAGAGGTCATATAATTTATATATTAAAATGTCTTTAAAAAAAAGTAACTATTTAACATTTTATTACTTTATGTTTATTACGATAGTTTGAATTGTACAGCTGTTAGTTAGTAGTTGGATTATCATAATTTGATATGTCAAGACAAGAATTTAGATGATTCACATCATGACAAGGTTTCATTTAGTAGATTAAGAGAGTACTTGATATCTTTTGATTTTACATATTTATGTATTCTGATAGATTAGATTTTAGTCCACCCGTGTACTAGAGGCTTTTAATTCTGAAAATTTTAAAAATTAAAATTTAGTGAGATCGAAATTAAAATTTTGAAAATTTTGTTACCGAAATACAAAATTAGAGGCTCTTAATTCTGCAGATTCTATACGCATGAATAATTTATCAAGAAGGAGGGGGTTTGGCAACAATTATGGGTTAAAGAAAGGCATAAAGAGAGTCTTTGGAGGCAAAAATCTCGTGCTTTGTGGTGTAAAATAGGTGACCGGAATACAAAGTTCTTTCACCTCGCTGCCTCTAATAGAGCAAGAAGGAATTTCATTGGATGCTTATCAACTGATTCGGGTGTCATTTCTGCTCCTGAAGGTATTAGCAGGACAGTTCTCTCCCATTATTCTGAGGTTTTCTCTGAGGACAATTTTACAAGGCCCTTACTTGTTTCAAACAAATTTCTGAAGCTGTCTGACTCTAATGCTTCTCTTCTTGAGTCACCTTTCTTGCTAGAAGAGGTCAAGGCTGCCATGTGGTCTTGTGACGGAGGTAAAGCACCTGGTCCGGATGGCTTTAACTTCAATTTTTTCAAAGCATCCTGGGACTTCATCTGCTTCGATATTATGGACATGGTAAACCATTTTTATGCTTCTGGGAAAATCTCGAAGTCTATGTGCTCATCCTTTGCCGCTTTAATTCCAAAAAAAGAAGATGCAACTGAAATTGGAGATTATAGACCGATCAGTTTAATTGGTTCCTTGTACAAAATTATTTCTAAATTGCTTGCGAATAGACTCAAGAATGTTATTTCTGATGTCATTGGTCTCCAACAGAGTGCTTTTCTCTCGGGTCATAATATTCTTGATAGTGTCCTGGTGGCTAATGAGATAATCCATTCGCTTGTTAAATCAAGAGTTGGTGGTGTTCTCTTTAAATTGGATTTCCAAAAGGCTTTTGATTCTCTAAACTGGAAGTACTTGGATTCTATTATGTCTCAAATGAACTTTGGGAGTAAATGGAGAAAATGGATCAGCAACTGTATTACTTCGGCCAGAGTCTCATTCCTTATTAATGGGTCCCCAACTCCTGAAATCCATTCATCACGGGGGTTGAGACAGGGTGACCCTTTGTCGCCATTCTTATTCATTATTGCTGCTGAAGGGCTAAATGTTATGGTTCAATCTGCTGTGGAACTGGGTTTTCTCTCTGGAATCTCTTTGTCCAATGGAAGTGGAGCAATTTCTATTCTACAATATACGGATGACACACTGCTCTTCTGTCAACCACGTTTGCATGAACTTATTAATGTTAGCAGAATCCTTAAGTGTTTTGCCTTAGTTTCAGGCCTGAAGGTTAATTTCTTCAAAAGTGCTCTTACTGGTATTAATGTTAGTCTGGATTGGGTTGTGACTACTTCGGCTTCTCTCTGGTGCAAGACAGTTGCACTCCCTGTTACCTATCTGGGCTTACCCATTGGTACAAATCCTAGGAAGAAGAAGGTTTGGAATCCGGTAATTGACAAAATTAAGAAGAAACTGGTTTCTTGGAAGGCAAAATTCTTATCTTTTGCTGGTAGACTGACTCTAATCAAGGCCTGCTTAAATAGTCTGCCAATTTATTATCTTTCTCTCTATAAAATGCCCAAGTCTATTGGAAAGAAGATCAATTCCTTGTTTCGAATTTTTTTTTAGGGTGGTTCAGGTGAGAAAAAGAAGATGTGCAATGTAAAGTGGGATCTTATTCAACTGCACAAATCGCTTGGTGGCCTTGGAATTGGATGTTTGCTTCAAAAGAATAAAGCTCTCTTATTTAAATGGCTTTGGCGTATTATGAAGCAGCAAGGTGAACAACAGCTTTGGCAAAAGGTTGTTTCTGATAATTATCAATTACAATCAGGTATGTTCCCACATTCACTACTGCCTTCCTCTCATTTTTCTTTAATTTGGAAAGGTATTTGGAACACTATGGTTGAAGGGCCTTTTTGTGATGGTGTCAAATTTTTGTTTGGTAATGGGAATAGAATCAATTTTTGGTATGATGTATGGATCAATGGCATGCCTCTCAAAGATAGATTTCCTAGTCTATTTCTAATTTCTTTAGATCAAGCAGCCTTAGTGAAGGATATGAGGTTTTAGGATGGACTTTTCTGGAATTGGAACCTTCGGTGTTCTCCTCAACTTAGATCTTGGGAACTTGATCAGACGACACTCCTTCTTAATCTATTGAATAATGTCACTCTCTCTCCTAACGTTAATGATAGGTGATCTGGAAACATGACCATATAGGAGAGTTCACTGTAAAATCAGCTTCAATGGCCACCATTTATGGTTCTAGACCTCATATCTCCTATCTTCCTATTGGTGTCTGGCGTAGCCTGGTGCCTCCTAAAGTTGAAATTTTTTCTTGGATGGCTCTTTTACATTGGCTAAACACCAAAGACTCACTTTGGCGGAAAGGTATTCTTGACACCTCCAATTGTAAATGTTCCTTTTATAATTGTGATATGGAATCAGTTGACCATCTTTTTGTTCTATGTCCTCTTGCAAGCTCCATATGGTATGGTGGAGTGTTGACTGGGTCATTCCAGCTTCCTTATGTAATCTTTTTTCCCAATGGGAACATGTTGTTGTTAGTTCCTTTCAAAAGAAGGTGTGGATGATTCTATTCTTCTCAACCTTATGGACAGTATGGAATGAGAGAAATGCCTTAGTTTTTAACACAGGTACAATCAATGCCAACAAAATCTTCTTCTTAATTATTCACAGGGCTGAAGTTTGGCTTAAATCTCTTGGTGATGAAGGTTTATTGCAATCTCAAGATTTATGGTTGGCGGTTGAGGCTATCAAGAATTTCCGGCCTCTTCCTAAACCCAGGCGTCCACCATCCTTTTGGCAGCCCCCTTTCTTAGGGGAACTCAAGTGGAATGTTGATGGTTCCTCACTTAGTAAGCCTGGTTTGGCTGGTGCTGGCGGTGTGCTTCGAGACCATCTTGGCAAAGTAAAATGCATTTTCTCCATTCCATGCGGGATCATTGATTCTAATCTTGTGGAGGTTATTGCAATCAGAAAAACTCTCCAGCTGTCCTCACATGACCCAAATATCCTCTCTACCAAGTTAACTATAGAATCTGATTCTTCCAATGCGGTCACTTGGGTTAACCAAGTTACAAAATCTCGCCCTTGGAGCATGCATAATGAATTCTGCATAATTGAAAATCTTAAGGGACTGTTTCGATCCATCTCCTTCCAACATACCTTTAGAGAAAACAATTCTATGGCTGACTCTTTGGCTAGACAAGGAGTGAATAGAGTTGGTGAATTCTTCGCTTGGTTGTAACTGTTTCATTTCATTTTCGTTTCTTTCCTATTTGTTTTTTGCCTTCGACTTAGTCCTTTTCATCCATGATGTATCTGTTGTTTTCTCCAGGTTTTTTTATCTATCTTGTTTTGGTTAGTTTTGGGTGTATGGGGTGAATCTGCTGATTCGGATTAGTCCAAAGCAAGATGAGTTTTTCCTGGTTTTTTTTCTTTAATAAAATTGCAATCTGCTTATAAAAAAAAATGTATTATAATACATCAAGTCTATTAATTTTTTTTTTAGAAAAAATTATGTTCAACTAATAAATGAAAAATGCCTTAAAAAAGAAATAAAACCTGTGGTTGATGCCATGACATAGATAACAAATCAGCAATTCTTAATTCATAATTATAAATGGCTTGCTCTTTATTTCTAAGTGTTCATACATTTCATGGTGTTTGCTAAAAATATAATTGTGCATAAGCCGCAAGTACTTGCGTTAATCATGTTACACTCGATTATGAATGAATATGATTAATATTTTAATTGTTTAATAAACTAAATAATATATACTTCAAGTTAGTGCGAGTTTTCATTTCATCGTTTATTTACTAATAGAGTACAATCTTTTGGATTTGCTCAGGGTTATTGTGTGATGAGTGGAAAATTTGTTTTTTTCTTTTGTTTTTCCCATTGCCCATGTGATTGTTTATGTTACTTTATTTTTTTTCTCGTTAATAAATGCACCTTCACTAAGAAGTTTTATATATATAAAAAAAAAAAACTAATTGAGTACAATAATATTTGAAATAAAAAAAAATATCATCACAGTGATTATGTGATATTCATTGTCACTAACATTTTAACTAGAATCCATTATCATCTTAAACATTCAATTTGTCATTTAAAATTTTCAAAATTTTAATTTCGATTTCACTAAAATTCTTTTTTTTTTTATTTTAGAAATCATCCGTACATTGACATGTACCCACATAATATGAAGTACTAACATGGTAAAATTAACGTTAGTGTGTACAAGTCAACATATACCTATAATTTCTTGAGTAAAAAAAAGGCAAAAAAGACTTTAATGGATGAAAATTAAAATTTTGACAATTTTAAGTGATAAATTAAATATTTAGAATAGTAATATAATTAGGTTAAAATGTTAGGGATGATAAGTGCAAATTATGTATTGATGTAGCAATGTGAGTCTTTTCAACTGTAATTATTTTTTCATTTTGCAGATTAATTATCAGCCTTTAGTTCTTATAACGATAAACGACATGTAGTAGTATTATAATTTTTTTGGCATAATATATTTGCAGTCCCTTATACTTGGTATAATTTGTCAGTTTAACTACTCAACTTACAATTTTGCTATTTCAACACTTAAACTTACATAAAATGCACTAGCATGCACTAATATGATGACTTAATGCATCCATCACCCTTTGTACTTGTCAATCTTTGTCAGTTTGACACCTCTACTTGTAATTTTTGGTCTATCAAATTCTTAAAATGTGGCACATGCTGTTTTGTTATTCCATTCCACATTTACTGACTGAGGTTTCAAAATTATGTTTTTGGCAAGTTTAAGTGTTAAAATTTTAAAATTATAAGTTAAAGTGTCAAACTGGTAAAAAATGACAAATATAGAGGCATAAATGTATTATGCCTGTTTTTTTGGTGGAGAGTATTATTATCATTTAAAAGAGAACTAACGACTTTACTTTTTTTTTTTTTTGGTTCTCTTATAAATATGATAAAAACTAGATCATCAATCTATTACTCAGAGATTAGGCTCTAATGAGTTGATGGTCCCTTTGGTGAGCTATCATTTTCAGCCACAATTATTGCTTTTCCTTTAATGGAGTCTAACAAGCTCTGCAATTTTTCTTTTAATGGAATATAACAAACTGTCTTAATTTACCAGGTTATATACTGTTCAATTCCCCACGTATTAATCACAACAAAAAAAAAAATGTATGCAATATCTTGTTTCAAAAAATCTAAAATGAATCCAGTCCTTCTCAAATTCGTGATGGGACCAACCTTTTCTTATCTTTTTGACCACTGGAGAGGGAGGGGTGGAAGATTTGAATCCTCCCCTCCTACCAAGCTAGTGGGAGGCTGACTTAACCTTTTCTAATCTACTATCAAACAATAGCATAATTAATATTTTAAATATTTTATGTTTTTACATTGATAATATAATTTTTTTTTTTTTTTTGTCATTGGAGAGGGAGGGGTGGGGGATTTGAACCGTCCCCTCTTATAAGGAGTATCAAGTTTCTACCACTAGACTAGTGGGAGGCAAATTTTGGATATTAATAAATATACAATAATTATTTATCAAGTAAATAGGTGGAATATACTCATTATAATTTTTTTTTTCAAAAAAAAAAACTTAATATCAATGTATAATTTGTTAGAAATGATTAATTTGACAATTGATTTAACACGTATTTTTGAATTTAATATATTTGATAAATATAATGAGTATATTTGACAATTGATAGAAATGATTAATTTGACAATCAAAATTTATTTAAACAATTTGAATTTATATATATATATTTTTTAAATCGTGTCACTTGTTAAGGCCTCATAGTGCCATGACTAGTTAGTTGTTAGGGCGAGACACCATACAAGTGAAATCCACCAATCCCCTTACAACAAAATCTAAGAAAAAAGCTTGATTGACGCTACGAGAGTTTGAATCTAGAACCTTAAGGTCCCAATTAGTTTAACCTCATCGAAAAAAATTTTTACATTATACAAAGAAAAAATTTACACAAATAATGTTTGAACTTTTTAATTTTGCTATTTTGATGTTTGAATTTTTTTTTAATTAATTAAGTGTTTGAGTCTACAAAAATTTTATTAAGAGGTCGTCTGGTTCTTACTTCGAAATCGGAATTGGAATGAAAATAGGAATGAATGAGAATTGGAAATGAAATGAAAATTTTAACAACATGTTTGATTTACAAGGGAATTGGAATTGAAATTAATCTTATTTATATATGAAAATATATTAAATAATTATTATTATAAATTTATATATTTTATTTCATTACTAAAAAAATATTATATTTGATAAATTTTAATAATATATGATAATATTTCAAATTTTGACTAATTTATAATTAATTTGACTTAGTTTCATGGAAATAAAAAATCATTCCTTACCCTTACAAGGGGAATGGTGATTTCCATTAATGAGGGAATTCATTCCCATTCCCATACAATATTTTAATGAACCAAACACTAGAATCGGAATCACCCATTCCAATTCTAATTCCCACCCTTATTTTTCATGAAACAAATGACCCCTAAATAGAATGTCTAGTAAATTTTATAGGTTTAATCTATATTTAATTTTACGTACTTTTATTTTTTCTTGATTTATCTTTTACATTTTAATTTTCATAAATTAACACCCTATATTTTTATTGTCTATACATTAATTTTCTACACTTTTATTTTTATACACATTGAGTTCTTTTATAACGGTAAGTGAGAGCATGAGTCTCAGTCGCTGTTAAATAAAACTAAAACTTTCCTGACTAATAAAATTACTTTCCAATAACTTTGACATTTACCCCATATACTTTTATTTTTATAAATGTCAAGTCATTACACTTTTATTTATATACACATTAAATCCCTAGTTAATATGACTTTGCAAAATTTTGTCAACTACATATATAATTTAATTATTCATGCTTATTTTTATTATAAAACTAGTATTAAATGATAAATGGTCTTATGAAAATTAAATCTAAATAATATAATAGTAATTTATTCTTTAAATTTTTTATTTGATTTTTGTAAAGTAGTTTAAACAAAAATTTCAATAGGTTTTATTTTAACTAATTTTAAGTAAAAATAATTGATGAAAATTTGTATATGTATGAGTTTTTAACAACTATAAAAATTTTATACCTGAAAAAAATAGTTGGTAATAAATATTTAAGAAATAAAAAATTGTAATGATATAATTTTTAAGAAAAATTTTCTAAGTTATTATATTAAAAAAAAAGGATAAAGTTTAAGTGTATTTAAAAATTTTAGAGTGAAAATAAGTTCATCTTTTAATGATTTATTATTTAAAATTAAATTAATGGTAAAATATGCATGTAAATTAGAATAATATAGATTAGTATCAGATTATAGTTAATAAAAAGACAAACAACTTAATAAAATTTTATGCTATAATAAAATATTCAATTAGAAGTTTAAATTATAAATTAATTAATTAAATATATAAGAATGTTCATAATTGACTGAAGTATTTATTGAAATTAGAAAAATAAAAATTCATTTAAAATATTAATAATTAATTTGTCAAAAATTAAAAATATACAAATGTATTAAAAATTTTAAAATAATAGAGACTAAATAAGATATTTTACTATAAGTTAGCAACATCATTTATATTCATCCTTAAGGGAAAGAAAAATAAAAATGTAGAAAGTCAATATAAAGTGTAGGATGTCAATCAAGAAAAAAAAAATTAAAAGTACAGAGAATCAAATATAGATTAAGCCTATTATATTTGCCAGACATTCCATTTAGTATTTTTGTAGACTCAAACACTAATCAAATAAAAACAAATCCAAACATCAAAATAGCAAAATTAAAAAGTTCAAACATTATTTATGGGATTTTTCTTTGCATAATGAAACAATTTTTGTATATAGTAATAAATAATAATTTGTTGTCATTGTTTTATATATTATTAAAAATATTGATAAAATTATTTACAAGTTTAGCTATAAAATATAAATTTTACTAATATAAAATATTCTAAAAGTAGAAATATAAATATTATAATTATTTAATTACTAATTTTTAATTTAAATGAATA
>CATIWK010148901.1:0-15848 GCA_949634005.1 Mallotus japonicus | reverse complement strand
TGCATTTGTTATGCTAATTCCCAAAATTGAACTCAGTGTTCAAAGAGACTTTGCAGCAGTATAATGAACTTGCTTATATTATTAACTTTTTAAATTTATTATATATTTTATAATAAAATATTACAAAAATATTTACTTTTCCGCGCAAAGCGCGAGTTAGTAACTAGTTTAAAAATAAAAGGGAAAGCAATAAATGAGGAAAGAAGACATTAGAAATGGTATTGGAAAAATGTTTTCCTATTTTTAAAATGGGAAAACATTTTCCCTTGTTTTGAAGTAATTTTCCTTTGAATGGTAAATTATTTTCCTTTGACTTATTTTTCCTAGGTAATCCAAACACTAGAAAATAAGGGAAAATATTTTCCGGAAGAATAATTTCCGCAAACAAAGAGAGCCTAAATAATTTAGATTGAGGTAGTAAAATTTTAGGGTGGTTTTACTTGTAGAGAATTATTTTCTGTTTTCATTTTTCAATTTTCAAAGAAAATAAAAATTTTTTATTTTCATAGAAAATTTGTAAAATATGTTTACTAGTTAGAAATTGAAAACTATTTTTCATTTTTTGAATACAGAAAATATGTTTATTTATTCTCATCTACAACTTATTTTTCAAAGTAGAGAGATAATCTAAGATTTCAAAAGTAGAGTTTATTTTATCTTCTAATACTACAATAAAGTAATAAATAATAAATAAAAAATAGTAAAGACGTCACCGTGTTTTCATTTTATACTTTTAATGAATAAAATTTTTTAAAACAACAAAAATTTGTTTTCCACTTTTCTTTTAAAATTGTGAAAATGGTGAAAACATTTTTCAAGTAAGATTTTTGTGAAAACAGTCAAAGTAAACATAAAGTTCTATTTTTTATTTTCATTTTAAAAATTTTCTAAAAAACTGAAGTAGTTTTCTATAAGTAAACACACCCTAAAGTTCTGGGATGGATTCCCAAAACTCCACTAATGTTTAATTCTTGAACTATTTCTGTAAAGGATTAATAAAATTCTTTCCACCTTTTTAATACTAACAACTAATCGCTGCAATTTCATAAGAGCACAAATGATATATATATATATATATATATTAGGGCTGGCTCAAGGCATTGACCACTAAAGTTTATGCTTAGGGCTCCCAGAAAAATAGGGGCCTATCTTAGGACCCTCAAAAAAAAGGGCCCCACGAATGGGCCCTACATATATAATTTTAAATTTATATTTCATAAATTTTATCCAAACACATTAAAATAATTTTTAATATATTATATTTTCTAAAAATTAATCATTTATTATATATATAATTATTATTAAATATGTGAAATAAATTTTATTTAACGGTGATAAAAGAAAAATATAAATAAAGTAATAAAGTGACAATTTTAATAGAAAAATGTTTTTTTATCATGATTTTATTAATTATATTCATTAATTTAAAGAAATTAATGAATTTTGTAAAAATACAAATATTATATATTTAAATTTTTTATCTCTTATTTTTCTTAATTGTATCACCTTATTTTTCAATTGTTTTGGACAAATTATTTGTAACATTTTTTTTAATTTTCAATTTTCCTATCTTTTGATTTTCAATAGAAAAGTTTCATAAAAAATTATTATATGGTAATACTAAATTATTTTCTAATTTGTTTGATTTTAACACTGTTTTATTTTTAAAATCATTAAATTAATAGTTTGATATATTTTAAAAACAATTACCTAGGGCCCCATATATATATATATTTTGGCCAGGGAGGTCGAGGGGGGAGGAGGATCTGAACCCTCTATCTTTAAATGGAGCCAATCTCGTGGTTGAAACTAACCAGCCTTAGACGGGTAGCTCAATATTTAAAAACGTCCGTAGGATTTGAACTTATGACCTTAACATCCCTAGAATTTGAATCCATGACTTTAAAGGTCATGTTACCCCTAACCATTTTTTTTTTTTTTTTTGAGAATTCCTAACCACTTATTACACCTTTAGATAAAAAATGTTTCAATGTAATTATGTCCTTGTATTAATATGACCTTTGAGAATTGATGAACCTTCATTTTTGTCTGCAATACTTAGCTCACTGTCGACTGCATGAGGGTGAGTCTCATCAGCGTCGTTAGTGCGCATGTGGATCGTCTATCTGAATTAGGCGGCAGTAATTAGCATTTGACAAATTAACTACTTTTCTGACTATTTGCTGCAAAATTTGCGTGCTGATTATGCAAAGTTAGTTTCCCTCAATCAACGTTTAGTATCATTTAATATTTTTTGTATTACTTTTCTTTCTGTTTGTTTTTTAACTTGATAAACTAAGGATAACTTGAAAGGATGGTCGGATGCCTTTAAATTAAGAGGGTTGAATGTCTTTACCTTTGGAGAATGATAATGTATTATATCTAATTATTGGATGTGTAATAAATATATCTTAATTTTATCGGTCAAGTATAAATTTAATATTTAACTAAAATGTCGTTCATGCAATTATAGAATGTAATACATTCACTATATCGAAAATTTTTCGTGCTAAATTATTCATTGAGGACGATATTAATATTTACGTATGGGATTGGAATACGTATCGCAGCTCATGATATAAACAGTGTGTTGCGGACCTATTAAATGACAAAAAAATTTAAAATTCTTGTTTTGCCCCCAAATACACGAAACTATCAACTAGAGGGAAGGTATTTTAAAAATTAACCCTGCTACACACTGTTGCTTGTCGCTAGCATTACCCTTAATGTATTTCTCTAAGCATTTTTACTTTATCTTTATGAGAAAAGGTACAAATACTCCCTTAATATTTTGCCCTAATTGCGGATCGCCCATTAATATTTTTAGGGGTTCAAATACACCCTTAACGTTATGAAATTGGACCACATAAGCACCCCTCTCCATTAAGACACTAACAACTTGTGGGGCCTAGAAACATTAATGGTTCATCTGCGATTAGGTCAAAACATTAAGGGGGTATTTGCACATTTTCTCTATTTTATTATAACTTGATATTTTTTTGTAAACTATCACTATTTTTTGTTAATTTAAAATTATTTTACGTAAAATTGTTAAAATAATTTTAATTTATATAATTACAAATACTATAATATTAATTTTATTAAAAGTGATTTTATTTTTTATAGTGCAACATTTTAATATAAAAATATATTAAGTTATAATGACAAAACACTATAATTTTTATATTTTAAAAAAATTGATGTTAGTTATTATATTTTTTTTATCACATAATGTTAATAAACTTACAATATAATCCAAATATAAAAATTTAAATTTATTATTGCAGAACTAATTTGAAAAATTTTAATAAATAAATAATAGTCCATCAATGTGTAATCTAAAATTCCCTTATAAAATACATAAATTTAAATTTAAAATAAAAAATAAACTAATCATCTTTAGTCAACACAGCTAATAAGATACCAAAAAATTGTGTACACCATTTACAAAATTTTTTTTCAAAATCTCTTCCATTGGTTCCAAATTTGTAGGCTCCACCTTTCCTCCAACCCATCCTCTCATCTCCATCTCCATGCACTCAAATCTCCCATTTCATATATTTAAAAAATAAACTAATCATCTTTAGTCAGCACAACTAACAGGATATTTTTAAAAAAAAAAACACAATATTTTTCACATTTTTTATAATTTTATATAAATTTTTCTAAATAAAATACATTACTTTTTTT
The DNA here is from genome assembly GCA_949634005.1 of Mallotus japonicus. Lineage (NCBI taxonomy): Eukaryota > Viridiplantae > Streptophyta > Magnoliopsida > Malpighiales > Euphorbiaceae > Mallotus > Mallotus japonicus. The sequence goes on along the minus strand of CATIWK010148901.1, from coordinate 12,158 downwards.
TAAAACAAAGTAAGCATAAAAAGTACATAAACATAGATGTTTGGTTTTATTTATATAAAATAGTTTAAATTAAAATTAAGTTATCCTGTCAGTATTTGTTTAGATAATTTCAAAATTATCCTACAACTATTTATCTAGAATTTTGAAATTTACATAACATGAATTCTCAATAAAGGGCAATCCACTGTTTAAAGTTTAAAAAAGAAAACAAACACTTTTAAGCATAATAATTATTTAAAAATTAAAAAATAATATTTTAAAAATATTAAGTGTTTGTTTTAAAATATTATTTGTAAAATATTTTTAATTTTTATAGCGTTTGTTCCAAAATATTATTTTTTTAATTTTTCCACCCAACCTCATATTTACCCAATATCATTTTTTTAAAATTTTTTGAATTTTTTTTTGAACTAACATCAATTTTTTGTAAATATAAAAATTATAATATTTTGTCATTATAACTTGATATATTTTATATTAAAGTGTTGCACTTCAAAAAATAAACCCCTTTTTATAAAATTAATTTTATAGTATTTATAATTATATACATTTAAATTATTTTAACTATTTTTACATAAAATAATTTTAAATTAACAAAAAATAGTGATAGTTTACAAAAATATATCAAGTTATAATAAAATAGGGAAAATGTGCAAATACCCCTTTGATGTTTTGACCTAATCACAGATAAACCATTAATGTTTCTGGGCCCCACAAACTGTTAGTGTCTTAACGGAGTGGGGTGTTTATGTGGTTCAATTTCATAACGTCAAAGGTGTATTTGAACCCCTAAAAATATTAATGGACAATCCGCGATTAGGACAAAACATTAGAGGGGTATTTACACATTTTCCCTTATTTATTATCTTTATTTTTATTATAACTTTTACTCGCATATACTTTTAGACAACTTTTATTGGTACTGTTTTTTGTAAAATTAATACAATATTCTTAACATTAGTTGGCAATGTGTAACTTTTATTGTATAATTGATAAATTAATTATTGCAAATTATTGTTTCACATAAAAGGAATACTTGTGGGGTGGATTTTGAATATTCTTTTCCTTGCCATGGAGAAAGTTAAGAAAAAAAAACTTGACCCATATTTTAACCGAAACAAAAAAACCCAAACCCGTTACATGTCATCTACAAGACTACATCTACTGTCCAATTGATGACTCATCACCTTATTCCGAGTGCCATCACACTCACGAAAGAACACATATTTTCTTTTCCGGATCGATGACGTGTACGGTCCAGATTCATTCTTCAGCTTACGTTAGATTCTGATCGCGCGTCGTCTCCTTATAAACTTCTCCTTCTTAACCCGAATTATGCTTTTCCTCTTCGATTAACTCGAGTTACATTATTTACTTTATTTATTTTTTTTCTCATTCGAAGGAACTCATCGATCTCGAAGAAAATTAAAGTCATAGGTCGCGATCTGAATCTCTGTAACGCCAGATCTGAGACCATAAACTTGAAGAAATTTCAAAAAATTTCTGGATCACGATTCTTTTGTGTTTCAATTCTTTAAAATTAAAGAAGAAAAAGAAAACCCTAATTTAATACGATCAAGTGTGCGTGTGTGTTTGTTTTGTAACAAATTGAAGCCGAAATTTGTTTTTGATTTGATATGTATCTGTATTGTAATATTTGATATATGCTTCTTGTTGCTGGCGGAGGTGGATCTAATTGGATTAATAACAGTAAAGAAGAAACGGAAACCCTAGGTAACAACCAGGGGAAGAAGCAGAAGATGGGGAAAGAAGAAGAGAATATATTAAAGGTGGAAGATGTAGAAGAAGGTGAAATATCAGATACGGCGTCGGTTGAAGAGATCAGTGAAGAAGATTTTAATAAGCAAGAGGCTGTTGCTGTTGCTAAGCAGCCGAGTAGTAATAACGACACAACAAAACCTAAAGAAGGTAATGGTAGGCTGTGGACGATGAATGATCTGTATAGGTATCAGATGGGCGGTGGATATGTGTCTGGTTTGTATAATCTTGCTTGGGCTCAAGCAGTACAGAGTAAACCTGGTAGAAGCAGTAAACCGTTAAATGAGCTGATTGTTGACGTGGTTGAAGAACTTGATGAGAATTCTAAGCGATGGTCACCGTCGTCTTCTGTGGCGTCTGTCAATAGTAATAGCAATAATAAAGATGATGATGATGAAGAGAAAAAGAAAGTTGTTGAAAAAGTTGTCATTGATGATAGCAGTGATGAAATGAACGATGTTGACGATAATACTAACTGTAATAATGCTATGGATGTTGACGTTGAGAAGGAAGAAGGGGAATTAGAGGAAGGTGAGATTGATTTGGATTTGGAACCGGGTGAGAAAGCTAATGATGAGAATGGGAATGTTTGTAACAGCGATGAATTAATGAATGTTGATGGACTAGAGGTTGAGTCCAAAGGAAAGGGTTTGCAACTGAAACTGAATGGAATTCGTGAAGCTCTGGAGAGTGTAACTGTGACTGAAGCAAACAAGTAAGCGGGAGTTTCTTGCTGATGTTCTGATGATTGGAACAAAGATTGCAAGTATTGAACTTCTTGATAGAGTTGTGAGATGAGTTTTGATTTTTGTTTTGGTTTGTTGTAGGTCATTTGATGCAGTTTGTTCCAAACTATTCAATACATTGGAGAGCTTGCGGGAAGTTGCTCAGGAAAATAATCTTCCCATTAAAGATGATCTTAAGCTAGTGTCCTTAACTGCTGTTCAAGCCATTAATTCTGTGAGTTGTCTTCTATATTGCTCTTGGAGAGTTTATCATGATTTTATGTTCTTGGTTAATTGCAATGCTGATTGTTTACACGTGATGGTGACTATCATTTGCAGGTTTTTTCCTCAATGGACTACAAATTAAGGGAACAAAATAACGACATTTTTTTAAGGTGTCAACTTTTGTAATACTCATACTCGTTGTATTCCTTAGCAAAAATTTCACATCAGCCATGGTTAATAATATCTCTTTTGTTCCATATTTTGTAACAGACTCCTTTCCCTTGTAAATAGCTGTGTTCCTTCTCTTTTTTCCCGAGAGCATGCCAAAGAGGTATGTCTGGTGTAAATTCAATAAGAGATTTTGTTTTCGCTTTGTTTCTTGATGTGGTATGCCGTCATTCAGGTGTATTTTTTGTCACTAAGAAATTTGTGGTGTCGGTTTCCACAGATTGAGGTTGTGCTTCCTTCTCGAGATTCTTCTGGTGTTTTGTTGAGTTCAATATCCAGTGAAAAAGAGAAAGAAACACTGATCTCCAGCATGGTGAATAAGATGGATAATGATGTGTTTGGTAGAAGTTCAGGCCATAATTTGAGCATTATGAATAAGTCACCTTCTGATTCATTTGTTAATAATAAAGCAAACATATCAATAGAAGCTCCTAAAACAGGAGCATCAACTTTCAAGAGTAGAGCAGGTTTGCTCCCTTTGTTAGACCTCCACAAAGATCATGATGCAGACAGTCTTCCATCACCTACACGGGAGGCACCTCGTCCAATACCTTTGCATAAAGTATTAACTCCTAAGGTGGTGCTTGACTCTGGGAATTTTAGAATGCATCCATATGAAACAGATGCACTCAAAGCTGTTTCTAACTACCAGCAAAAATTTAGTAGTTCATTTGCTTTGACCGATAGGCTTCCAAGTCCAACCCCCTCAGAAGAATCTGGCAATGGGGATGGTGACATAGGTGGGGAGGTTTCTAGTTCATTGACTGTCAGTGACTTCAGACCTGCAAATCCACCGACTTTTGGACAAGCCATTGCTTCTTTTTCTCCCCCCCATTCGGATGGCTCCAGTATGCCTGCAGCTATCCAAGTTAATAGTGCTATACCAGTGAGCTCTGTCCCTAGTTTAACTTTGAAAGCCTCCGCAAAGAGCCGAGACCCTAGGCTTCGATTTGTTAATTCTGATTCCAATATTGACCAAAATCATCGTGTGTCGCCTGTTGTTAATGCACCCAAAACGGAACCTGTCGAAGGGATGATGAACTTAAAGAGGCAAAAGCCTGTTGATGATCCTATTCCAGATGGCCATTCATTGAAAAGGCAAAGGAATGAATTGGAAAATTCTGGAATTGTTAGGGATGTGAAGACCATGGTTGGAAGTGGTGGTTGGTTGGAGGATGGTGGTTTGGTTGGGTCTCAAACCATGAACAGAAAGCAGTTGGTAGACAATGCACAATCTGATCCCAGGAGAACAGATGGTGGAGGAGCTTGTCCTAGTACTGGTGGTGGTGTATCTAGTGTGAGTATTAGTGGAAATGAACAGATACCAGTTTCAGGAGCTAGCGCTCCTACTGGAGGTGAAAAGGTGCCAGTGAGTGCAGCATCCATTCCTGATTTACTGAAAAATATTGTAGTGAATCCAACAATGTTGATAAATATTCTAAAATTGGGACAACAACAAAGATTAGCATTAGAGGCTCAGCAGAAGCCTGTCGATCCTGCCAAAAGTACAAGTCATCCACCAAACTCAAATTCAGTGCTGAGGACTGTTCCTGTTGTGAGTGCTGCTCCTCTGCAGTCATCAGGGGGTTTGCCAAGACAATTAGGAACAGTTCAGGCTCCTCCTCAACTTGGTACTACGGTGAGTCAGTTGTATTTTATCATTGAGCATCTGGAACTATGCTTGTGCCCACCATAGACTCAGATGAGAACTGTTTATGTTATGTGTCAATGATTCTAGATCATCTGTTGGATCTATTTGTTCATTTGCCCATGAATTCCAAAGATTTGTATCTCATGGATTGTTCTCTATTTTGCAACTGAACAAAAATCCCTTAGATATGACATGTTTCTTGTGATATGAAATGTTAAAAATTTCACACTTTCAACTTTAAAGCATCTGAAAGATATCTTTTGTATGTTTGAATTATTCATTGTAGGATGACTTGGGGAAAATTCGAATGAAACCAAGGGACCCTCGCCGTGTTCTGCACAACAATACACTTCAAAGGAATGGGAGCATCGTATCTGAACATTTGAAAACAAACGTAACCTCTTCACCAGTTAATCAGGAAACCAGTGACAACCAGAATTTGCAAAAGCAAGAGGGTCCAGCAGATATGAAGCTAGTGCTGTCGCAATCTGTTGTTCCACCAGATATTTCCATGCCATTTACAAAGAGTTTGAAAAATATTGCTGATATTGTATCTGTTTCCCATGCATCAACGTCTTCACCTGTTGTTACTCAGAATCTCCCATCTCAACCTGTGCGAACTACGACTTCGAATTCTGACCAGCCCTTGGGGGTTATTTCAGTGCCTGGTGCACTGGCAGGTCCTCGCCCACAGTGTGCGTGGGGTGATGTTGAGCATCTCTTTGAAGGGTATAATGACCAGCAAAAAGCTGCTATACAGAGGGAGAGGGCAAGAAGAATAGAAGAACAAAAGAAATTGTTTTCTGCGCGCAAGCTCTGCCTTGTTCTAGATCTAGATCATACACTGCTTAATTCAGCCAAGGCAATTTCTTCTTGTTGTTTAGATAGTTCCTTGCCCCATATTTTTGGGCTCATAAGTGAGGAAGTTCATTTTCATTGATTTATCAATTTGGTTTATATTTTTCAGTTTGTCGAAGTTGACCCTGTGCATGATGAAATCTTAAGAAAGAAAGAAGAACAAGATCGTGAGAAACCACATAGACATCTATTCCGTTTCCCACATATGGGAATGTGGACAAAATTGCGGCCTGGGATTTGGAATTTCTTGGAAAAGGTAGTTTGAGTCAGGAATTTTTTTTGGATGAAGTAACATTTGTCCCATGAGTTGTATGCTAGCCATGCTAATATTGTGTCCTCTTTCTACATTTTAGGCTAGTAAACTCTATGAGCTGCATCTTTATACAATGGGAAACAAACTGTATGCCACAGAAATGGCGAAAGTGCTGGATCCAACAGGGGTTTTATTTAATGGACGAGTTATCTCCAGGGGTGATGATGGGGAACCCTTTGATGGTGATGAGAGAGTTCCCAAGAGTAAGGATTTAGAAGGGGTGCTTGGCATGGAGTCAGGTGTTGTCATTATAGATGATTCTGTGAGAGTTTGGCCACATAACAAGTTGAACTTGATTGTTGTGGAGAGGTAATAACCTTATGTATTTTTTTGCTTTTATTTGGTTTGGTTGCATTATTTTTTTTCAATCTTCGCATCATCTTTTATGTGTTGCAGGTATATTTATTTTCCTTGTAGTAGACGCCAATTTGGACTTCCAGGTCCTTCTCTTCTTGAGATTGACCATGATGAGAGACCAGAAGATGGGACTTTGGCTTGCTCTTTGGCGGTGAGGCAAAAGTCCTCAATTCTCCAATTTCTTCACATTTACTTTACTTTCCAAGTACTTGAGTAATTTTATCTTTGGTTGAATCAGGTTATTGAGAGAATACATCAAAACTTTTTCACTCACCCTTCATTAGATGAAGCAGATGTCAGAAATATCCTTGCATCAGAGCAGAGGAAGATTTTGGCTGGCTGCCGGATTGTATTTAGCAGGGTGTTTCCAGTTGGCGAAGCCAACCCCCATCTGCATCCACTATGGCAAACTGCTGAACAGTTTGGTGCTGTCTGCACAAATCAGATAGACGAACAGGTTACTCATGTAGTCGCCAATTCCCTTGGAACGGACAAGGTATTATTACCAGCCTTTTTGTGCTTATTTGACTACCACTTAATTATGATAAACTTGTTAAAAAAATTACAAATCTCAGGACTTACAGTGGCTGGGGCATGGGGTGGGGTTTTGTGTATGTGTTTGTAGTTGGGGTCCTTGATGATATGGCCCCTCCTAGTGGTTTGCTGAAACCTGACTATTTAATTAAGAGGCAAAACTCACTTATGCAGCAACAGAATTTAAGATTTGTGTCGAGGGAAAAGAGTTGCATATGTGATGTCTTTTCCGTAACAGGAAAGCAAGTCTTTGAAGGAACTTAAAAGTTTTGGTTTCAAGTGGGTGCATGATATAAGTTTTTTTCTGAACAGGTGAATTGGGCTCTGTCTAGTGGAAGATTTGTTGTCTATCCTGGGTGGTGAGAATCTAATTATTATGTTTATTTGTGTTCTCCATTTCTTCCCAGTATTTTGTATTTGACCAATGCCTGCCCCCTCCTTTGACCCATCATATGATGTACACAGGGTAGAAGCATCAGCGTTGCTTTATCGGAGAGCAAATGAGCAAGATTTTGCCATTAAACCATAACAATCCTCAATCCAATCCTTCTGGTAAACCATAACATCAAGTTCAGTGAAAATCAGTTATATCATGATGGTTTGATTAGGGGAAAACCAGAGGCTGCTCGCCTGCTCGGCCTAATTTTAACCATTTTAGTCATGCTATCCGCTCATTATAATTGGCGGGCTCACCGTCCAATCTAGCTATGGGCCAAAAGGTTCAAAAGAAGGAAGTTTACATCAAGGTACAGATTGCAGGGGCCCAAAAGTTTCCAAAATTTAAATTCTTTGATTGGGTTTTTCCTGGGTATTTTGCCGATGGAGATTGAGATGGTTTTCTTTAGTGAAATATGCTGGCAACATAAATGGAAGTTGACCCAGGTTCTAACTTCCAAGTGTTATGGCCTTGCGGGTAAACATGGATGATCATCAAAATGTAAGTTTTGGAGATCCAAAATGTGAAATAAACATCAGGAAAAACAACCTCGAAAAGGTGCGAATCTGTGGAAGCATTGACAAATACAGTTTGAGAATGTCAGGGTAATGAACCCTACAAAAAAGGTTTGGAAAAGATGGAGCTAAAAGGAAATTTATCAAATAATGAACTAGGTAGTAAAAACAGCAAAAATTGGGTATTTTTGAAAATCGAAGAACACATTAAATTTAAGGTGGAGCATCATCATCAGTGAGAAGTAATTGTCAATGCTGTCATGGGTAGCTACTGTTTTTCCCTATTTGGATTCGGCTTGACGCAAGTTCCAGGGCCATCTTTTGGAAGTGGCCTTTTCACCATTTTATTTTTTGTTTATTTTTCCGTTCTAAATTTAACTTCAGGAAAAATACTAACAAAAAGGAAAAAGTATATTTATATATATAAATATACAGACGTAAGTGTGAGATTTAATTTGCTGTATTTGGAAATCATAATAGGAAGAAGTGACGATTTAAACGAAGAAAAATGTTATAAGAAAGCGATGGTCCCAAAATAGAAGTGATAAAGTGATATTTTAAATTGAAATAATCATGGATTTTTTCCTTTCTTTAAAGGGGTAAGTAAATTGACATAAATAGAGATCATTTTGGTTATGACACTGGAATAGAGTGAGTTTCTACTATTAATACCATCCAAAATAACCTGATTATCTGAATTAATTAATTAATTAATTTATATGTTTTTTTTTTGAAATATTTATATGTTATATATTTAATGGTCATATATAATAAATTAGAAATGTGCTAATCCTTACGTGTCATTTATGACGGTCCACCATATACCGAGGATGAAAATGCCTATATTTTATATTTAACTAATAAAAATTAATAAACACTATTAATGTTTTAACTTTTAACTATTCGTATATGCAACTAACAAAAATTAATTAATTTATATGTTATATATTTAATGGTCATATATAATAAATTAGAAATGTGCTAATAGGTAATATGTGTCATTTATATTGTTAAAAAAAAAATGTGTTATTTATGACGGTCCAATTTATACGGATGAAAATGCCTATATTTTATATTTAACTAATAAAAAATAATAAACACTATTAATGTTTTAATTATTCGTATATGCAACTAACAAAAATTAATTAATTTATATATTACTCCTTCTATTCTTAAATAATTATCTTTTTAGAAGTCTATTTTGTTCATAAATAATTGACGGTTTAAATTACCAATGCATTGTAACTACTTTTTTTTCTATTTCACCCTTATTTAATATAGGAGAATTAATTGAATAGATATCTACTCATTTTAAGACTCTATATTAAGCTAATATTGGTTGAGGGAATTATTATAAGGGTAGTATAGTATTTTATACATATATTAAATACATTTCTTAATTTATGTGAAGAATTCTTAAACAATAATTATTTAGGAACAGAGGAGGTATATATTTAATGGTCATATATAATAAATTGGAAATGTGCTAATAGGTAATATGTGTCATTTATGTAGCTATATATAATACACATTTTCCTAAAGGACGAGTATACATGTCGCAACTCGCGACATGCACAGTGCTGTCGCGAGTTGCGACTTTTCCAATTTTGCCCTTCAATTATTTTTTCTTTGATTTTTTTTTTGAAAATTCAATTAATTTTTTTTTTAATCTAAAACCTAAATTGCACATGGGTGAACCCGTCGTGTAAGGATTTAAACACCCGCAATCTGTAAATTTTTTTTTTAAAATCTGAAACCTAAATTGAACACGAATGAACCTGTCATGCAAGGATTTAAACATCCATAGTCTGTAAAAAAAATTTTTTGTGTAATTTTTTTTTTGAATCTAAAACCTAATTGTACACGGGTGAACCCGTCGTATAAGGATTTAAACATCCGAAGCTTGTAAAATTTTTTTTTAATTAGGGGCAAAAGGGTAAATATTTCGCCAGTGGCGACACAAATCATTTCCCTTTCCTAAAAGGGGTAATAAAAATTTATACATGAACCCATCGTTCTTATTGTTTGTCCCTAACCAAACCTGGATCATGCTATGCTCGAACTACTATTCAAGAAGTAGAATGTACCTTGCACACAAACTACCAAGCTAGAACATTGGCAGTTGGAATTGGTATTATTATTATTATTATTATTGATAAATAGGGAGGTCATATAATTTAAATATTGATGAGCTGTACAATAGGGACAACCCTCTCCTTTTAAGTTAAGTAGAAATAAATTTCACAAATTGACGACAGTAGGATTTAAATTTGCACTTCAGGATGTTCTTCGAGAGAAATAACTATTTAACTACTCCCTCACTCACAGACAGAAAGGGTTTGAAATAAAGAAGGTTGAATTATTCCACAGGATAATATAGTCTTCTTCTATCATCTCCTAAAGGATAAAAGAAGCACAATAACAAAATATGTGAAATTTGGTCCGTATGAGATCAATAAATTATTGACATGCACAATAAGAAAAAAGAAGTCACTAGCTGCTCGATAAAGTTGAAAATGCAATAGACGTCAAATATCAAATTATAAGAGTGAAGAGTAATAGATGATAGTTTTAAGGGCAAATAACAGTTAAACGAGTATCACGCAAATTCCTAGCAATTAGGAGGGCACTTACTTGAAGAGCGTAAAACAGATTTGTTTTTGTGATTTGAAAAAGCTAAAATCAGGGCATGATATGCTACCTGAGTTAGTAGTCAGTTGAAAGGAAGGGGTCCGGTCCATGTTTTGTTTTGGTGAGAAAGAGTTCAATACAAGGTAGATAGCCTCTTTAATGATAAGTTTAACCATCGTTATCAAGTCACCCTTCCACCCATTGCTTTAATTGGTTTGGTTTGTTTTTATCAAGCTTTCCATTGTATGACCCTTCTTCCCTAAGAAAGAAACATCAACTGACGGATTTCAATGGAGGAAGCCACAGATTCTGCTTCATTTTCATGGTGGTCAGGTAGCCATAATCGTCCTCTTCAATCTCCATGGCTTCAATCCATTCTTTCAGGTCTATCTCTTCTCTAACTCTCCGTTAATTATATATATATATATCTTGAAGTTACAAGAACGCGATGATACACTAAATAATTAATTGTACGATGCAGATTTGGATGAGAAGATTAAAACCATAGTGAATCTCATACAAGACGATGGAGATTCATTCACCGAAAGGGCTGAGATGTTCTATAAAAGAAGACCTGAGCTCTTAAAGATCTTGCATGACTTGCACAGGTCTTATTGCTCCTTAGCTGAAAAGTACGACCTCCTAAGATCACCACTACCCTCTTCTTTTTCTACCCTCAAACTCCTCCAGATCGCTAATCCTGACCCTGAAACTCAACCTTCGCCAACGTCAAATGAAGCATGCAAGAATTTGAAGATGGATCAACAAGATACTGATCGAAACGTGGACGAGGGTATCGAATGTTTGAATGGAAAAAGTGGCGGTGGTCACGTCCAAGCTGACAGCCAAGAAGAGGAGGAGAAAATATGGAGGGGACTGAGGCTAACAGTGTCGAACCTTATAGAAGATAATAGGAGACAGCAGGCGGAGCTGATAAAGAGAAATGAGGAGAAGAGAGAAGTGATTAAACAACTTCGTGCACAAATCAGTAGGCTAATGGAAGAGAATAGAGCATTGAGGAGTTGTCTTCCGAGCTATAAGGTTGATCTGAAACGAAGTGAATCTACAAATGTCTCCAAACTCAAGGCTCTCAATTGCATTGGCAAGTTTCACGACTAAGTTTGGTTAATTATCGCATAATGTTTTGAAAATACAGAAAATATATAATTTGTTTGACTAAATCATGATTGTTTTTGAATATTGATGATTAATGATAATTGTGTTTTAAGCAATCATAATATTGATCCTTTAATCTGGTTTTGTTTGTGGATTCTACGATCTCTCTATCGTGCAAAACTTACAAATGTTACATCAGGTACATAGTAAGTTTTTGTCTATACATAGTGAGGAGGGTGCCGCCGAAATATGCTACAAAATCAATTGCTCCAAAGAGAAATTCCAATGAATTTGTACTGCGTAACTTATTACACCAAATCGATGTTTCATACATATATTAAATATTTTATACTTAATTAATAAAAATTAAATATATATTTTAATTTTACACATTTAACTATTGAGTGTAATAATAAAACATACCATTTACAATAAAACAACAGCAATTAGCCAGCATTCAATACTTTTTTTTTTTTAATTATTATTGGTTTCACCCAAATTTTGGCATGTTTGAGTAAAAACTTTTTTTTTTCACCAGTTTATATAATTTTTTTTATCTTTTTTTTTTAGTTTAATGACCTCGATTTGATCATATACTATCTATTTTAAGAATATTTTTTTGAGCTTGATCGTCTCGAAAACAGTTTAGTCAGGAGGATTTAGTTATACACTATATACCTATCTATATCAAGAATTTATCCTTATGAAAATTTGAGACCTTTAAATTTAGGGTCTTAACTTAAACCATTTGAGACCCTAGTCTTACTTTGACCACAAAAAAAAAAAAAAA
>CATIWK010148881.1:0-24828 GCA_949634005.1 Mallotus japonicus | reverse complement strand
CAAGTAGAAGCTTCGAAGCTTTCCACTGATACACCTTCAAATAGTGGGTAAATGAAAGGTGAAAGAGAGGAAAACAACACACTGAAAAGTGTAAAGCAAAAGGAAAAAACAGAAGAAAGCAAAATCGTCTCTTAGCTTAAGACAAAAAATGCTCAGTCAGCTGCATACGGTGAGCTTAAGATTTCATTCTTAAGTTTTGTCCAAGAACGGCAATGAGCTCAGCTGAAGACATTTAGCTTATGGTTTTATTGTTTTAGGGTTTGTTTATTGAAACGACAGCGTTTTGTTTTAGTCTACGTGGACTGCTTCAGTCCCAACTCATAGCCCGTGTGTCTGCAATTCTAAGTCATAGTCGCGATTTTTCAGATTGAGGTCCACGCGCGTAACAGACATCATGATAAGGATTTAATGTTGAGAAAAATAGAAGTTCGAGGATCCAATTAATTGAAATAATTCATTAGGGACTTATTGAAAGAAAGTCGATAAGTTTAGGGACCCAAAGATGGTTTTGGCCTTTATTCTTTTCCAATCCCTAAGCCTCGTAGGCATGCTCTGAAATTTCATTAAGAGGATATTGTCACGAGCCATTATTCTTTCCCCTGAAAAAAATTAGTTCATTAAAATGTACAATGTTGATGTTTATAAGGACAAGATCTTCTTACACTTAAGGTCTAGCTCTAAGAGCATTTTACTTTTGAAGGGTTGAGGTTATAGGTTCAATGTCTCTTTCCCTCACTAGGCATGTAAAACCTACCATTAGTAGTGGTTCACAAAAATGGTTTTTAAATACTAATTGCTAACTACCCCTCTTCTCGTCCCAATAATACTGAGTTCTGTATCAAATAAAAAAAAAGACATGATTTTCTTGTTTTTTTCTTTTCAATATGAAATTATACATTCTATTCCATCTGATTATACAACAATCTGATTGCACCTACTTATTGTCCAAGAGAGGAGAGAGACCTATTCGATTTGGACCTACATTGATCCTGACATTTCTCATAAAAATTCATATTAAAAAAGAGTAAAGTTGATTCTGATATCACATGTCACGAAATTATATTAGCTCAAATTTATTTTAAACTTTTAAATCACGTATTTACTCACCTTATTTTCACTCAAAAAATTACTTAGGCCTACTTCACTTGTAAACTAGACTAAATACGGCACGAATTAAGCTAGTATCAAAGCTTGACTTTGTGGCAATATGCTATATACAATTCTATGTCAAGTCTTAGGAGCCTATGAATTATCGTATTATTATTAGTATTGACAATAAAAATGATGACCTGCCAATTATATAAAATAAAGATCCCTATACCGCAATTCCCATGCCGCAATTCTTGGGCGTGCAAAGTTTTGGACACTATATTAAATTAAGAACACTCATAGTTAGTGAGAAAATAGTTAAATGATAACTTTTCTGAAGTGTAAAGTTTAATTTTTGTTCTCATCGATTTAATAGGGGAGGATTACCCTTTATTATGCAGTCCATTAAAATTTTAGTCCTATAATCTTATTAACAAAAAAAAATTTAATAAAAAAAATTAAAAATACTCATGGTGTCAACACTCCATGATAATCGCTCGCAAACCAATAGAAAATAAAAATATAATTTTTTAAATACAAACTAATAATTTTCCTTTTGCGACGGAGCGCAATAAAAATCATTTTCCTTAAATTAATTGCCTCTACCATCAATTGATACCCAAAAAGTGCACAACTTTTGCTAAATTTGGGATACTTCAAATTTAAAATATATTTATTTTAATATATATAGTAGAAGCAATCAACGTTTGTATTAAAAAAAATATAATAATACGTTAATACTTGTTTTAATACATTTCCATTAACATATATATAAACTCCAATAACTATAAAAAAAAATAAATAAAATCTGTCAAATTTGTAGGTGGGGCAAACATATTATCAGAAAGCCAAATTCATGTAAACGATCACATCACATCTAGTAAAGTAAGCCACGGGTTGTGAAATAAACAGTACCAGTACTACTAATCTAACGAAGATGGAGCCATGGTCCACGGAATGACGCGTGCAACAGAATATGTCCGTTAATTCCTTGGGCTAGCGAGGATTAGGAGACAATAAGGATCCTGCCCATGTGACTACTCTCACTTCTTACATGACTATTGACTAAAATCTTGCTTGCCCACGTGATTCTTTTACATTTCCCCGCCCCACTACTCTGTTTTGTCCGATGTTGTTTCTTTATTTTTCTTTTTCTTTCTCCCAAACAATTGTGTACGTGTGCTTCAAGCCAAATTTGCCTAAAGGAATAATTGAACATGATGCCACCCATAACCAAAGCTAATGCACAAGATTTTTCTTGTGATTTTAAATCAAAAGTTGAATGATATTTGGATCAGACCTCGATCGATGATTGCCTCCTTTTTATTTTTCATAGCATGCAACCGAAAATTTCCTGTAAAACCTAGAGGAAATATGGACAAATTCTCATACAATAAAATGGTGATCAACAATTTTGCAGATACATTTGATCTCAGGTATTTCTATTTGAAACCTGAAACTACGAATTTATGGCAACATTTCTCTGGATAAATGATTAATTTGGGACTCGCCTTATAAACTTCGGATACAAGTTACAAATGAAGGCCCTCGGCCAATCAGCAGTACAACACTAATCTAATAACTGGAGCAAATTGCAAACTCGAGAGACTTTGAAAATGAAATGCTTGTAGAAAGTTGAAAGCCGGAAAATATTGCACCTGCTATCTGCAATTTTCTCACTTGGTATAGAGAACATCCTCCCATGGGTGGCGGTATAGTGGCTGTTTCAATCTCTTCTGGTCAAAGGTGTGCCTGAAGTTGACAGTGAGAAATATTCGTCATATGCAAACATATATTTCCATGTAGTTGTGTGCATTTGAAGTGGATATTTATCATCTTACTCATGTCCTAACCAACTACATTCCTAAGAAGAATACATAAAACTCTATATTTCTCTAAGACACAGAACCACCCATGGGACCCATAAATAACTCAATCTTAAAATTGTTGTGATTAAAAAGGCCAATCAGGGTTCTGTTAATATGTCAGCATCAAGGGCCTGGTTGTAACCTAAAAAGCAACCCAAACGGATGGGATAAGAAAATCTTGAAGTGCAATCCAACTCACCCAATAAGACCAATAGAACGTGCCAGGACGAAGAGCCCATTCAGATAGCCAATCTCAACAATCTCATCAATCTCCTGTTTGGTAAACATTCCGCTGCCTGCAAGAAGATCCAAGAAAAGGGACCCTATTGCACCATCAACATTGAGGACCAAGTTATTGGCCTTTGTTAGAGTGTAGGTCTCAACTTGGACAGCATACTCCATGTACTTCACAGAAGGAAAATGTGTGCGAGCAAACTGCTGCAAGAGCTCTACTCTTTTATCTCTGTTGTCACCTCTCTTGATCCTTTCCACAAGTAAATAAAAATTCCCATGATTCAGATTTGAAAGTGCAGTCAATTGAAAAATTAAAAGTCTGAATTCCATGGTTTTAATTGTTGCATAGTTCCAAAAAACATACGCACAGCCTAAGGCTCTTCATACCTGTGCCCAATTCCAGGAACACGGATACCCTTCTTTTTCATGCTTTCAACAAATTCATACGGTGTTAGGGCCTGACAAAAGAGAAAAAAGAAATAAATCTCAGCTGCGCCAACCACAAGAATGTTCAGATGAGAAATAGCTTGGCATGATTGAAATCAAGTAAATTCATTAGTGCTCACCCTGTCATAAGCATCCTTAAAATATCGAGCTGCATCATCAATGGCACCACCAAATCGGGGACCAATTGTGAGCAAACCTGTTTCATAATACCATGATTCAATATTTTGTTCCATAATTAGCTCTCACAAATTCACTTCCTCTATAAGTGTTTTGGAGAGAACAGACCAACATAATAAGAAAACATCAAATGATCTTTTTACCTGAGACAAGACTGGAAACTAGATCCTTTCCAGCCCTTGCTGTTACTATAGTGTTATGAGCACCGGATACACAGGGACCATGGTCAGCACATAGCATAATGCATATCTGTTTAACATTATAAATCAGTTAAGAATTAACTAGATGACATAATCTGCTTCCAAATAAAAGTCTAATCATAATTAAATAAGGGGCAAAAAGAAAAACATATAAATATTCAGCATAAATGTTAAGCAAATACCAATACACCAATAAAGTTCTAAGAAACCTGCCTCAATAAAATGGGTACAGTAACGAGGAAGGCTGCGTTTGAACCATAAAAGTGAGATGACATCACCAACACCATAGCCTTGTTCAACAATGGAAGACATGGGCACACCAGCATAGCATGGCTCCTCACCTGCAAAATGGATCAAAAGATGAGTTACTTGTATCACTCATTTATGACAGAAAATTTCTTAAAGAAAATTTCTTAAAGTGTGTTTGGTACAAATGAATTCCAGAAAAATTTGTGGAATTCATTTGCAATTTAAAATGATATAAGTTTGGTTTAAATGAACATGTTATAGAATTCATTTGCAATTCCAAATTTTTATATTTGTGGAATTGATTATAACTAGATCAAATTCTAACAAAATAGTTGGAATTTCCAAATGAATTCCACAATTTTAAGTTTATATTTCTAAAATGACTAAAATACCTCTCATTATTTACATTTTCAAAGATATCTTTCTATCTAAAGGGTATTTTTGACCAAAATTAAAAATTAACTTGAATTTTAGATTTATACCAAACACAATATAACAAAATATGGAATTCATTTAAAATGAATTCCATAAACTATTTATTTGAACCAAACACATTTTATTATAAAAATTTATTTGGAAATGAAATGAATTTCTTGATGGAAATGAACCAAACATAATGTTAACGTTAATTGAAGATGTAGTAAAAGTACCTCTGTCATCAGAGATCGTAGAGATTATATGAGTTGGAGCCCGAACTTTTCCACTCTTAATTGCATTATTAAGATCCTCAGGGATTTGTGGAGGTTTAACCTCCTTTACAGGTGCAATTTTACCCTCTTCGACCTGTGATAAAAGTAAAGGATCAATGTAACCAGTCATGGACGCTTAGGAAACTCAAGTCAAGCGCCACATTCAAGTTTTTGAAAAGAAAAGCAGAACAAAATTTTAGTTTTGGAGAAGTTAACTAACCAGCTTCTGAAATGTTTCCTTAATTGCAGTCTCAAAAGCTTCATATGAAGTCGGAACAACAGCCCCAGCATCTCTTAGTGCTTGATTTTTTGCTTGAGCAGACTCCATCTCACCTCCGCTCTTAGCACCCTGAAATGCATCAAAGAAAATTAAAAGCATTCCACTTTTATAAAGCAACAGCAGTTGCTGATTAGGCAACACTGTAACAGATTACAGATGGGTGCAAGACATTTGAGGTAATAACTTACAGCATGACCAAATTGTACTTCTGATTTGAAAAGTCGAGCACAAGTTCCACTGACCCAAGCAACTACTGGTTTATTCACTTTTCCCTGTTTGAGGGCTTCAACAAGGGAATACTCATCTCGTCCGCCAAGTTCCCCAAGTACGACCATCATCTTAACCTAGGTAATGAGAAAATTAGGTTCAAGAAGATGATCATATGAAATGCAACCAGTATCCCACAATCTTTTTTTGCTAGAAAGTGAGTAAATAGCGTGGCTCTTGTTAAAATTCATGAGTGGAGCCGATGAAATACCTGTGGAATGTTGTTAAACCGCAAAACATGATCAGAAAGAGTGGAGCCTGGAAATACATCTCCTCCAATTGCAATACCTAAAACAATTTGCAAAATGAATGTCCAAGTTTGAGTTGAACTCGTATCTGCATGCATTAAACTTGCCTAAAGGAAGTAGCTAGTATGAATGAGTACCTTCATAAATGCCATCTGTTACACGGGCAATCGTATTGTATAGCTCATTTGACATGCCACCCTACAATCATAAATGACACGTCATTCTCAAACCATCAACATAAATGACGGGCTTGTCAAAAGGAATTGACAGGGCGGACACCAACACATGGACAAGTCCATGGAAAAACAATCATGATAGCCCTATATACCAATAATCTCAAAAAGATACAGCTGTTCCAAGCTGAGTTTAGGTTATTTGCTTAGTGATGTACTGATGCTTAACTTAGTTGGACAATGAGTTACATGCCACATTTATGCAACAACAGTATAAACATATTGCAATAAAAGCACAATTAGAAGGTTTTCTTGTAATATGGAAAATGCAATAAGGTCCAAAAGTATGCAGTTCAATGAGAAATAGGAGAAATGGAATCAACACTTACAGATTTTGAGACAAATCCAACAGATCCAGGCCTGTACAGCTTGCAAGCAATTATGTTATCAATTGTTCCAGCAGTGTCACCTATCTTAAAAGCTCCACCCTGAATGCCTCCAACAGTAGCTGGGCCAATCACAACCTGCAACATCATCACCACAAAATTAAGACAAGCAGTTAAACAAGATCAGTCAAATGGATCCTCAAGGAAAATGTGTATGCATTACAATGATATAATTTTGAACACAAATGCACTGTTTAATCATATGATTCACCTAGTTCAACTAGATTCAAATGATTTTGCACTATAATCTCACCTTATTGTTAGCCCGTGCATATGCAATCAACTGTTTGGTGTCTGACTCAGGAACTCCCTCAGCAATTATAGCCACAACTCGAATTGTTGGTTGTTTCAGGGCTGCCATGGATGATGCAGCCGCACTGCAAATATTAATGCATAATGACTATTGGATCCATAGAAAGATGTCATTCAAGGTAGGATATTAAAGAGTAATTGAGTACGAACCTTCTAAATGATGCAAAGTTTATAAATACATCAGCGGTTGGATGTGCAGCACAAGCAGCCTCAATACTGCAAATAACACCGAAATTAGCATTCTAAATTTAAACATTTTTTCTTGAAAATCTAACATTGCATGTTTAAATCCCAAAAAGTTGGTTGTTCTGTATCTAATATCCAACAGACAACTGATTAGGTATGAAAAGGTTGTACATGGCAGATGTTTAAAATTATCTCCTGACTGGGTGGCACTGAAATTGTTAGTTTACGGCTTGAACAGACAGTAGATCAAGGTCACTCGACTATTGCAATATCTATCTGATGAAATGATTCAAGCAGAGCCCAATTCATATTTCACGAATTATATAGTGCATGCATCTATGAAATCATCAATATGAGTAAAAGGATACAGAAAAAAAAAATGAATATCAATCTTGAAGGCAATCAGATCATATGCTACTCAACTCCACTGAGGCAAAGCAAATGATCTATCTTCACAACATAATCAATCTTCTCAGATTTGATCTAGTTTGCAAAGATTGGAAAACAAACATAAAATTGACAAAGGAAAAAGGAAACAAAAGAATCACAGCTTACGCTGAATGTACAGGGATTGCGATTTCCTCTTGGCCAAAAAAGAGTTTCTGGAATCCCTCTGAACCAGGGTTAATAATTCCAGCCACTGATGGTGTTTCTCTTCCTATAAAATACAAGAAAAGACAAAAAATATTACATAAGAACTTCTAGAAACATAGAGATCCAGTTGCAGCAAAGCAAGAGAAAGTAGCAGATACCACAAAGGAAGTCAAAATCAAGCATGCGTTGGATAGGAAGCTGCTTATAGTTATAAAATAAAGCTTGAGTAGTACGAGAGAATAGTTGTCCAGTAGCCATGGCGAGACCTGTTAAAACACAAACAAATCAAAACCCACAAAATGCCTTCCGATATCAGAAAACAAACAAAAAGAAAACAAATGGCTTGTTTGGTTCTTCCTTCCTCAGACATGGTTTATCTTTTAGTTTACCAAATGATTTCCCACCAAAACAAGATCTACCTAGCTAACAAACACACCAAACAAACAAATTACATCACAACCACCAAAACCAAACAGCACCTAACTCCAAGCTAATGCGTACCGGATTTAATGAAATGGAGAACGGTAACCGAGACCAAATCAAATCAATACTCAAAGAAGGTAATGTAATGTAGCTAAAATCAACCTATCCTCAACAACAAAGCAACGAGAATTCTTGAAATTGAATTGCTATAAGTAAGAAAGTGATGTTTAAGTAAAGAACAAAACAGAGCATCATCAAAAAACAACATTTCATGAAACACATCTAAGAATCTAAACAAACGACAGGAATTGGAATCGAAGGAGCAGATCTACAATTAGTCAACAAAACAAACAGAGTCTTAAAGGATTTTAAATGACAATAGTTATTTGGTTTTGGCGGAATTGGAATCTAACCAGAAGCAGAAGCGAGGAATTTGGAGTGACCGGCCTCGTGGAAATCGCCGATGATTAACGACGAGGAAGAGAAACAATGGTGGAATTCAATCACAAGTGAGGGAGTTTATACAGGGAGGGAAATTGCATTTATGCAGCTACCACATAAAAGGGGAGGGAGATGGTCACGTGGCATTTTTTTTTTTAAGCTGTTAGATAGATCATACGTTGTTGTTAAAAAAAAAAAAAAAAAGATAGATTATACGTTAGTTATATATAATTTCTTTTTTATTATTTTTTATAAATTATAAATTATAAATTATAAATTAATTATTTTATTAGTATAATTATTATACTCGTATTAAATTGAATTAATTAAAATTATTCCGATTTTTAATACGAATAGTTTAAACTAAGAAAATAAAATTTATTAATATTTTTAAATATTAATTAAATATTATTAAATTAATTCACAAACTAATACAACATATCTTACTAAATATTTTTAATAAAAATGATGTATTAAACTATAATATTTTACATTTTTAATTTTTTATGAATGAAAATATTATTATAATTTGTTAAATTTTGGAGTCAAGATTTGTTAGTGGGGTTGAGAGGTTGAGAGTTTAGGAGTTGGGACCAAGAGCAGTTGATGAGGTAGGTGGTCGATTCAGATGGGCACGGCCTTCCTTGACTTCAACAAAATAGAACAATTTTAAATCTTTTAAACCTTTTTATTTTGCCTAAATGTGTAAATCTATTTATTTATCTTTACTTTTTGATTTTATTAAATATTTTTAGTATAAAGTAAATGAATTTTCATATTTTCAAGTTGCCCTCTTAATACTAATTTTACCTTTCTAGTATACCACCTTAGGACTTGAATTATACATAGTAAATAATGCAATAATAGACTTGAATTAAAAATAAATAAACATATAGAGATATATCATATAAAAATTAATATAAATAAAATTTAATTTCAACAAAAATATATTAATAATTTATTGGCTAAATATATAAATAACATATTTTTATTCCAATAAAAATTCACAATTACTTTGTGATGCTCTTTCTTTAAATCTTAGGCTTCTCTTTATAAAATTGGTCCATGTAGTGATTTACTTATCATTTTATATTTCATTGTCTTTAATAAGAATTGAAAATATTGTGATGAAACTCATCCTCCACTTAATTATTTTTGGCATATTATGCGACACGTGGATTTTTTTTTCTTTTAATATGTTAAAATTGATAACTCGTTGGTATAATACTTTGAATGTAAAAGATTTGATTATAAATTTAAATTTGAATTAATTTTTTTGGTAATTATGTAAATTTACATTAATAAGGATTTCAAATAATATCTAACTACATTATTATTTGAAATTCTTATATTTAAATTTTAAAATTACAAATTAAAATGTTTGCAAACAAACACAACTTAAGAGTGTGTTTGATTCAAATATATTCCAAAAAATTTTATAGAATTTATTTGTAAAATTTAGTGAGTGTGTTTAGTTTAAATAAAAATTTTGTAAAATTAATTTTCAATTCTAAATTTTTAATTTTGTGAATTTACTTAACACTAAATCTATTTTTATTAATAAAATATATTTGGTTCAAATGAATTTAGAATTTATTTACAAGTGAATTCTATTTAAAATTAAAAAAAAAGAATTATTTAATGAAATTAAACAAAACAATGGGTAAGTGAATTTTTGAAATATTTGTCACAAATACTCTAATGCTTAGGACTCCATTTGTTTGTGGAAAATATTTTCCAAAAAAATATTTTCCTGTTTGGTTGCAACATTAAAAAAAAACAATAAATGAGGAGAGACGACATTAAAAAATAAAATGGAAGGTAATAAATGAGCAAAGAAAATATTAGAAAAAAGTATTGAAAAATTTGAGAAATTAATTTTATATTGACTGGTACATTATTTTTCTTTAACTTATTTTTCCTATATAATTCAAACACTTGAAAATAAGGAAAAATATTTTCCAGCGTAAACAAATGGAGCTTAAGTTATATTTATGTATGTTTGTATGAATGAAATTGAAAATAGACAGGGTATATATAGGCACATTGAACACATACCTACTTAGATTTTGGACTTCTTTCTTATTAAATCTTTATAATTTTTTAACTGACTCTTCACTATTTGAAGAGGATTGGGTTACTTTTTTTTTTTTTTAATTTAAACAATTAAATTCCTTGTAAATTTTAAAGTGTTGGACTCGTATTTTTGGTATGAATAATGATATAGAGTATCAAATATTTTATTCTATGGAGATAAAATATTTCAGTAAGGACCCTGCAATCCTGAGACATTTCCGGATTTCTACACATGCTGGCAAAGATCTTAGTCAATGCATGTATCGTTCTACAACTTTATTTTATTGAATTTATTTTTGTTATGAAGTAAGGTGCTACCTATGAATGAATGCTTAGTTGCTTGCATGCATACATAATAATAATAAACACAACATATGATCTTCGTGGTTTACAAAAATAATAATTAAGGAGCTGTTATATAAGTAATATAATTGTATTTTTTCATATGAATTTAATTTCTCATTTAATAAACTAAAAATTTTTATAAATAATGAAGCATATCAAAATTTAAACCATTGATTAATGCAGTACTCATTTATACTAAATAAATTTATGAATCAAGAAAAAAAAATCATATGCTAAGTATATTTAAAAAATTGATTCAAGATAATTACTCAAATTAATAAAAAAAAGAATATTTTTTTTATAAATCCTGAGAAACATTTCAAAAATCTATTAATATATCAAACCGTTGTAAAAAATAATTCTTTAAATCACTCAATAGGAAATATAATTTCAATTGATCCATAAATTAAAAATCGCTCATCTGAATAGACTCCTATAATATAATTAAAAAAAAGAAAAATTTTCATTTTATTTAAAATATATTTTTGCTTTTTTTTTTATCTAACCGGTATTTAAAATTCACTGAATTTTAACTAATCTGATACGATTCGAGTAAAATTATAAGGGTGGTAAAATCATAGATTAAAACAGAAAAAAAAAAAAGGTCAACTTCATTGCACCATAAATAAGAATATTTGGAGAAATTAGGCAATCTCTTTCGCTAAATTCTTTATTTATTTGCCGAAATTAAACAATTTGGTAAACATAGTTCGTGATAAGTTGAAGCATGAGATGAGGGGTTAAGAAATTGCCATCAAAATTTTCAAAAAAAAAAAAAAAAAAAAAAAGAAATTGGCATCAAAGACATTATAGTTGTCTTGTCACCAATGAATTGTAATTAGTATTAGAGCTAGCTGTCATAGGCTCATAGCATGTGTTTATTGGACGAGTCGTTTATCACAATTTTTATAACCATATTTGCTCCATAATTATCATCTGGCATCATCACATTATATAAGGTAAGGGAATTTGGAATTCAATTTAACATTTAATTAATGTCTATGTTTACGTACTTTCCTTTGTCCAAAAAAAAAAATGTTTACGTACTTTTAATTTTTTTATTTAGTATTTACCGTTGAATAAATCTAAATTAATTCAATTTAATTAGAATAAAATTACAATAACATTAAAGATCTTTAAACTTAAATCAAAATAATTTCATACTGACTGATTTTATCGATTGTTGGTTTAATTTTTATGACTACAATACTTAGTTGCTACAATTTTTTAAGTTAATAATTTAATATAAGTAAAAAGTTTATATTCAAATAGAAAATAAAAGCATATTATAACTTTTTAATTGAAAAAAATTATTGTATAAATAAATAAAAATATTTATTTTTTGTTTATGTATAAAGAGATCAGATAATATATGGAAATGAATCATATATAATAAAATTAATGTTTTATATACACTTTACGGAGTGACAAGTATCATAATTTATATGATGTGAAAGTGTGGATATCCCATTTGGTGGTTTTCTTGGAGTGGAAGGTATTTTGGATTAACAGCTAGCTAACGACCACAAGAGAAAGAAATGAGGAGTGGCTTACCTACCTACCCCTTTTTAATTGCTAGTTAGTTCATGGCACAAGTCCATAATAAAAACAAAATAAAATACTTCTAATTAAAGAAATTATGATAAGTCAACGAAAAAATAGTTAATTATTAACCGCTCTTTAAGGCATATCAAAATATAGAATTTGATTTACGTTATTGTTGATTTAAAAAGAAAAAATTGCTTTATATTATATAATTTATTAAAATTTAAGTCATGTGATCTCCTTATTTAAAAAAAATTACAATAATCTTCTTTACCAGTTATACTACAATTTTGGCTTTGCATGAAGGTAGGATTACTTATAACAAATTTGAATTGATTAATTCATGACAAAACATGATAATCCATTTCATATAAGAAACACAATAAAATTTTAAGTTCATAGGTTATTTCAATGATTAATCCATCATAAAAAATTAATCTAATAAGTCAATGGTGAAATATAAATAAAAAATATGAAAAAAATAAATAAATTATGACTATGGTGATAAAAATTTTTCAACTATATATCATAACTCAAATTCGACATATTATTTAAGTGATAATAGCTCATTTTCAATTGATTCCAACAATTATTAGTTGCCTAAACATAACATTAATCTCTTAATTAGTCCACATAACAATGTGTACAAAGACCAGGTAAACATATAATAATGTAGGAGTTACTATCTCAGATTAAGCACTGAGAGAGACATGACAAAGACATCGTTTCATTTGTTTTTTTTGAATTCACTAACTTGAAGTTTTCTTTGATCAAATTAAAACATTCATCCAATTTCAGACGCTAAATGTATCATGTTTATTTAATTGTTTCACACTTCTACTTCTACGTACCTTTCTTTATACATCATAAACAGCCCTCATCATTGACTAAACAGGTGCAATATGCACTAATTAAGTGCTAAGGTGTGCATAAAACATGTAAAATACCACTTAAAAAATGCCAAATAAAATCCATCAAAATTGATTTTATCGACATGCCAAACTTAGCTTAACAATTATTAAATAGCATACTGTTTTTTTACATACGTTGGAGACTGGATATGTCGAGATCTGTAAAATAAAAGTAATTTTTTTTGACCAATCATTTACAATAAAAAAAAATATATCTCATTAAATATTGGTGGATAGAAAAACTCAAATTGGAAAATTTTCTTATATTTGATAAAAAAAAAAAAAAGCAATTCTAGAAGGATAAAGTCAAGAATTTATTAATTAGTGTACTATAGGTAAAGTTTTTAATTAGTAGTGGATTTGGCTATAACGATAGAGAGTTTGGTAGAAACCGGAAACAACAAAACATCAGTGGGATTTTTGCACTCCATATTTTTATAAATGCATTGCATATTGAATTTTTTAGTAATTTAAATGAGATAATTATTTTTACTTTTGAATGACTCTTTTATTAGCTAATATAATATTTAAATTTTTTATATTTAATTGTTTTAATTCATTATTTATTTTTTGAATGCCCAATATATATTGAGTCTTAAATATATGATTACATTTTTATATTACAAAAAAAATGATAAAATAATTGAAAACATAAAAATAAAAATCATTAATATTTTCAAGTTATTAACTAAAAAATATATATTCTTTGTTAAAATTTTTGGCAGAGTGAATTTCACTATTTAGTTACAAGTTTTTATTAATTTTGATACCTATTTAATCATTTGAATATATATTTTGAGATCTATTTCAATGAAACATGTTAATATTCAAACATTTATTTATGGTGTATATTTGATGTATGATTTTAAATATATAATTAAATTTCTAAAATTTATAAAAATAAATAATTGGACAATCAATTACATTAATATTAGATTACAGAGAAAAGAAATAATTGTTATATATTTATATAAACAAGTTTGATAATTATATAAGCACATATCTCATAAAATAAAATTGCTTACAAAAGTAGATATATTTTTATAAAGTAAAACAATTTAGAAAGTAAAACGTTTTTATAAAAAATGCATTTAAATAGGATTATTTCAAATGTTTTAATTAATAAATAGGTATTTCAAATAGAGGATAATTATGCCTTTTGAATTACAGAAAATATAAATATAGAATGCATTTATAAATGAATAGTGTGAAAATCTCTACCCAACCTCTTGTTTCAAGTCTTAATATTGGAAATTGGAACTAATAATAAAGTTTAATAAGAAAATTTCAAAACTTACCAAAGCATAAAATATTGTAGTTTGAAAATTTGTGAAATGGGTTTTGCTCTTCTTGGTGTCTTATGGTGGAATATTGACTTTTGCAAAACTCTACTAAAGCTGCTTTTATTTTTTTGGTCAATCTCAACTTGGCTTTTAGACTACCATGCAAATGGAGGAGATATAATTTTTTTTTTTTAATGTATTCTACAAGTTGACCAAGGCTCTAATTTTGGACGATTCACAGTAGTCAGCAGGATAATATTGGAGGAATTGTGACATCCAAAGAAAATGGTCATGATGACATGAAATTAGTGTACATTTTCAGTTCTAATCAACCATGTTTAGTCCAATAAATGGTAAGCAAATTGGGATTTTACTTGAAAAAACAAGCAAGTAGTTCAATAAAATATTAAGTGGTTCTCCATCAGAATTCATAAAGTCCAATCTGCCACAGAAGTTAAAAAGGAAGACAACAAATGACCAATCACATTGGGTTGACATTGAACAGGCTAGCACCATATTAATTTGGTCAAGGTTAAAGAACCATTATACAGCTCAAAATCCATTTGATCCTAATTTGCAAATCTTCTATCATGCCAAATAATGTTTCAAAGGAGGACTGCAACACTACAATAATCTTGCTATCAATAAGAGTTTAAATTGCACAGTAGGAGACAACTATCCCTTCTAAATGAGATAAAAATTAATTTTACAAATTAATAACGGTATAATTCCAATATGACATTTACGATTGCCGCAATTTTTTGGAATATAACAAAGGGTAGCACAAGGTGTCAATTACAGATAAGATCTATATAGTGATCGAGTGTCTGCATCCTTCAATCCAGGAACTTTGTAATTGAAAATGCCAACCAAATCAGCTTTCAAATCATACATGTGAGCAGAATGATCCAGGCTGCATCAGCAATTTACTTCAGGAGGAGATCATAACTTTTGACTGTTGCAACCAAACCAAGGGCTTCTTTAACTGCCTCTAAAAGATGCTCTGGATGATCCTCAATACAAGCGACCTTGTCTTGACATTGCATGGATCTTAAGACTCTCCCAACAATCTGCAGTCATGGAATTATAGTATAAACATTTTACATATATTCCAAGAATGGAGCAGTCAATAGCTCTGCATTCATATACCAGGAGAAAGCATAATTACTACTAAATACTAACCTTACGTGCATACCCACCGTAAGCTATCCCCCCAATTATGGCATTATTAGATGATGAGGCCATTGATTTATTATCTTTCGAGTTCTCTGCAGAGAGAAATGTCAAAAAAAAGAAAAGATTATAGCATAAAGAGACACAAGAAATGGTGATGACATTACCAGTAACTAATGATGTCTGAAAAAGCCCCTCCCTTTTTAATCCATCAACCGTGTGAGCATTTGTGCCCCCTGCCAATTGGAAGAAACCTGCCAGCAGAAAAATATCCTCAGCTGAAAGAACAGCTCAAAATCACCAAAAATATCAGCACATAGTGAGTTACTAAACAAACCATGAGGTTTGTCTTTAGCAGCAGCTAAATGAACAGCAAATGCAATCGATTCCCTTGTTGCGCCTCGGCCAATATCTCCACTCATTGGGCGGCCATCCAACTACAGTTCATGAAAAAACATTAATCTTTAAGAAAACAAAATTCGTTTGTGATGATAACATTCGAAACAAATTTAGCAGATTGGAATTTGGAAGTGACAAGAGGGAAACCTGCCATAAATTGAGACAATTTAGCTGAGGTTCCATGATAGAGTACATTGTGTTCATTGAAGAAATAGTTGAATCTCCAGAATAAGGCAAGCTAACCTGTGGGCACAAAAAGTTAATGCTAGTCACTCAGAAACTCAATATAGATTGCACCTGGTCTAGTAATTGATGACTATTAAACGAGACATGTTACCACACTTGGCCCTTTTGAAAAAAGTAGAGTTCAATCAGCAATTGTACTCACTGCCACTAATTTCAGGTACCCAAGTGAGGCTCCCAAATCATCCCAAAGTTCCTTGAAGGGAGTCATCTGCCTACAAAATAAGATGTTTCCATATTAAGAAGCTCCAAGTATCCATTTTAGTGTAAACTGTGTGTGCCTTTTATCGGTTAAGAAACTGTACCTTCCACTTGTATGTATCTCTATAGCATCAACATCATTTCTTTTAAGAAGTTCAGCAGTAGCAGTAGCATCTCTTACATATGTGATCGCTCCTATAGATCAGTTTGAACAAGTTGGTTTACATTGAATATATGGTATAATCATGAACATACAGTATCTAAAGTGCTTCAAGACCTAAGTGTTGGCTCACTTATTTTGTCATAGGGGCATACAGGAAAGCAACGGCCACAGCCATAACATCGTTCAGTTATGACTCCACCCTGCAGATCAATGCCCATAACAACATATAAGTGCTAAATCAATAACAATGCTACAAGTAAATTATCATAAACCTCATAAAGCAAATCCTCTAAAGACCTTCAGCGCATTTAGCATATCTGTACCGTAGGAAAATTCTGATGTCGATTTTACTTCTTCTAATGATATTGCATTTGCAGGACAAACGTTCTCACAGGGTCTTGAACAGTCAAATGGACAGTCCTCTGGATCAAATTCTGCTCAATAAAACACTAGAGTCAGCTTAAGCAGATCCTAAAACTTATTGATATGATGACCTTCTTTAAACACTTCACAAAAATCAAATGACGATTTCTTTAGCATTCCTAGATAAATAGATAAGCATCAAGGTTCCCATTTTAGCTCATCAATCAGCATGATAACTTGAAAATCTAGACAAATTTCTTGACCATTAGCTGCAAAATCAAATTACATGTAGGAGAATTTGAACTAAAAACTTGTCAAAACAAAGGAATAAAAAGGAAAAATTTCACCTGCTTTGCGAAAGTGAAGATCTTCATCATCATTAACACTAATCATTACCCAAGGCCTTCGAATGTGCAAAATCTGTCTAGCAGCTTCAATTCCTTCATTTACAGCACTCACCACTGATTCATCAGCAGCACAATCAATGCAATCAACTGCAAAGAAACCTGGTTATTCATCGCCTAAAACCCCTTGTACTACACTCACATACTTATCAATATAAACAAAAGATTGCTCACCTCCAGCTAAAGTGTAAACCAAAGAGAGATTCCTGATATCAACAGCATCCTGTAGAGTGAAAGAGAAAAGTTTGAGAAAATCTGACTTTTTATCTCTAAAAGGGTTTAATTGGGTTCTTGATTTTATTGATATATACCTCAAAGCTTGCACCACAAATAAGCTTGACCCAGTTGCCCTTCTGAAGTGATTCTTGAGGAGAAGATACAATTAAAGGAACCTTACTCTTTCTCACAAGGTTTTTGACATTTTCAAGACATCCATTTTTTCTGTCATTTACTCTAACTGAAACAGAAGAAGCACCAGATATATCTTATACAATAAAAAGATTAACAAAAAAAAAAGAAACAGCAATATAAGAACAGGAAGCAAGAGATAAAACCTTGAAGTTGAGGTGAAATAGAAGCATAAATGGCGGAGAAGAAGCTCAATGCCATGCCTATTCTCAAAACATGGAAGCAGACACTTATCCGTTTAAAAAAATGTTGAGCTTTCAACAGATTTTCGCGGTCTATGAAAAAGATCTTTGGGTGTATTGGGCTCCAACCTTTATGCAAGGCCTTCAATGAAGGCTCCTAGGTCCAATTTGTTGATTTTCTTATTATTATAAATTGGGCCGAAAAATTTGAATTCAAACCTCCGAATAATACCACAGCAAGAAAAATTAATATAAAATATTAACAATTTTTTTGTTACAGGCAAAGGCAGAAGCCAAAAAAAAAAAAAAAAAAAAAAAAACTTTTATTAATAATGCTTGACAGTAACATTAAGTTTGATAATAGCTCTCAAATTAGGTATATCCATGAAATGAGTTTCCAT
Organism: Mallotus japonicus; assembly: GCA_949634005.1. Lineage (NCBI taxonomy): Eukaryota > Viridiplantae > Streptophyta > Magnoliopsida > Malpighiales > Euphorbiaceae > Mallotus > Mallotus japonicus. The sequence goes on along the minus strand of CATIWK010148881.1, from coordinate 6,408 downwards.
GGTACCGTAACCCTTAACAAATCTAAAGAAACCAGTACCAGAAACAATCCCAAATTCCCTTTCCTTCAATGAAAAAATATCAGATCCTTGAATCTCCAGAGTGCTTCCTTTGTACTCTCCATCAGTAAAAATAAGAGAAAAAACCATATACAAGCCTTTCCCATCAAGCTGAGAGTTGATGTAAGTCCCTTGGGCTCTACCAATCTCCTTGGACTCAATCGACGGCCCTTCAGTGATTAGATCATCAACAACTGCAACTGTCCCAAACTGTAAGATATGGGAGCTGGGCCCACCTTTTCCGGCCACTGTGATTGCTGACGTGTCATGGCCTGTGAAGTAGTCATGAACATAAACGACAAAATTAGTTTGTTTTTGTTCTTGATACTGTTGTTTAGGGATGGTGTAGGCTATGTAGAGAAGACATAAGCTAAAGATGAAGAAGAGGAAGTTGTTAGACATTTTGGCTATTTTTGGGATGAGGTTAGTTTTGAAGGGTTGAAAGATATTAATTAGTGGATTGTTGGGTTTGTGATGGAGAAAAATATGCTTTGCCAAGAAAATGCCATTGTTCAATGGTCGAAAATGACAAAAAGATTAGCATCTTGCTAGTAACAAATACAAACTACAAATATAATATAATTAAGCAACAAAGTGGTTGAGGAGACTACAAAGATTAATTGGCATAGTTATGTTTAGTTTATTAAGGTCCTGACTGTATGCATGAGAACCCTTGTCAGTAATGCCCCCAATGTCATCTGGCTACCTCATGGTCAAGAAATTCGTCAGAATTTTCATGTTATCAAGCTTATTGTATTTGGCATCAGGACCATTAATTAATAATGTCCCCAATCAAGACCAAGACAACCATAACAAAGAAAACCATCTTAAGTTAGTGTTGGTTTTTCAAAACTGTCGTTATTATTATTCAAAAAGTAGTAAAAATTTTTGTTGGGCTCTAATAAGATTAATCAAAATTTAGTGACTTTTTTAAATATAAGTGGTTCGGATAAAAAAAAGAAAATAAAATACTATATTATGATATAATATTAGAAATTAAATGAATATTTGTGATATATTAAATTAGTCATTACAATAAAAATATTATAACTGAATATAATCATTAACAATATTTATTACAAGTTAATTACTCAGTTGTAACTTGTAAGTACTTAATACATGTGTTACTCATTTAACATATGATACATTATAAACAAATAAATATCTTCTTTTAGAAACTGTTTTTTGACCATGCATGTAATGGGAAAGGTAACATCAACTAGAGGCGCGAGTTTTCAAACTCAAGATTTGAGTAAATGCCCATACTAAGGCTTCGACTATTTGGCCAATGCGTCGCGGGCTTCCTTTAGAAACTGTTAATACTTGAGAAAGTTAATGCACAAAATAATGTAACTTACAAGGCCAAAACTCCCAAACTGTTGAACAAGAGAAAGAATAAAGGAACTCCCTAATTAACGTGCATGTTTTAAGGAGCATTTAATATAAAAATTACCCAATTTTTTACAATTTTCTCCTTCCGTTTCTCTCTGCCATTCCTCTCCTAACCTCCACTACATCTCCTAAACACACAGAGGGAAAAAAAAACAGATAGACACAGCATATCCCAAAACAAAAAGAAGCCAGAGAAAATTTTTGACGGAGAATTATCTTCTCCATCCTCTGTTCTCTCTGTTTTCTTCTGTCTTGTAATGTTATCAATCCTGAAAAGACCTTCTCTTAATGCAGAAAAAGAAGACGACCCATTTTGATTGATAGAGAATACATGATTCTTGAACCAGAAATTACCCATTTTCTCATTTGATCCACAGCGCAGGAAAACATTTTCTATCTTTTTCTGGGTCCTCTGTTTTCCTATTGCATTGCTTTATCTTAGATATGAACCGTAATGGCCATACCTTCTTTTCTCTTGTTATGTTGTTCATCACCATAAATGCAATTCCAGGTTCAAGCAAAGAATCAGAGTCTTATGTCCTTGCGTGTGGCGCTTCAAGTGCTGGCACAGATGGCGATGGCAGGAAATGGGAACCTGACACAAAATATGTCAAGTCTTCTGGAAATTCAATAGTGGCAACAGCTGGTAATCAAGACCCTTCGTTGCCATCTACAGTTCCATACATGACAGGAAGGTTATTCACATCTGCATTTACGTATACATTTTCTGTTCCTACAGATAGTCGCCTTTGGGTCAGGCTTCATTTTTATCCATCAACTTATAGTTCTCTTGATCCTAACAATGCCTATTTTTCTGTTACTGCAAATAAATTCCAACTTCTCAAGAATTTCAGTGCTTCCCTTACGGCGAAAGCTCTGACAATGGCTTATATCATCAGAGAATACTCTTTATCACCAATTGAATCCGGAAATCTTAATCTTACATTCACACCGTCAACGGGAAATAATGATGCATATGGTTTTGTTAATGGAATTGAGGTAATTCCAATGCCTGATATTTACGAGTCTGCATCAACGGTGGGTTTTAGTGATCAAGTGACCGATATCACCAACTCGTCTATGCAAACAATGTTCAGGCTTAATGTTGGTGGACAATTTATTCCTTCAACTAATGATTCAGGCCTTTCAAGAATATGGTACGATGATACGCCATATTTGTTTGGTGCGGCTGCTGGTGTAACCAACCAAGCTAGTGTCACGATCAAATATCCTACAACAGAAGTGCCGAAGTCTATTGCTCCGTATGATGTTTATAGCACTTCAAGGTCAATGGGGCCGGATCCGAAGGTGAATTCGAATTATAACTTGACATGGTTGTTTGATATTGATGCTAATTTCACCTATCTTGTGAGGTTTCATTTCTGTGAGCCTGAAATGACAAGGCCAAATCAGAGAGCATTTAATATTTACATCAATAATCAAACAGCACAGGAGGGTGCAGATGTGATTGGTTGGGCAGGATCGCGAGGAGTTCCTGTGTTTAAGGATTATGCTGTTTATGTTAGTGATCAAAGTGGGGATGATGATTTATGGGTAGCGTTGCATCCTAGTGTAGAATTGGAGCCTGAATATTACGATTCAATTTTGAATGGACTGGAGATTTTTAAGCTTAATGATCCTGATGGGAATATGGCTGGCCCAAATCCAGTGATATCAGAATTGATGCAAAAGGCTGAAGAAAAGAAGAGTTTTCAATCTTCAGGATCAAATGCTGGTCCGATAATTGGTGGGATTGCTGGTGGGGCTGCTGGATTAGCATTAGCTGCTGTAATCTCAATCTTTGTCCTGAGAAAGAAGAGGGCTCTTACAGGAAGTCAGTCTGGAAGTCACAACTGGTTGCCACTTTATGGGCAATCCCATACATCAGGAAGCAAATCAACAATCTCAGGCAAAAGCACTGCTAGTAGCCACCTTTCCTCTCTTGCACAAGGTCTATGTCGCCATTTTTCATTGGCAGAGATCAAACATGCTACAAAGAACTTTGATGAGTCTAACGTTATTGGAGTTGGAGGATTTGGGAAGGTTTACAAAGGAATTATTGATCAAGGTACAAAAGTTGCAATTAAAAGATCAAATCCATCTTCAGAACAAGGAGTTCATGAGTTCCAGACTGAAATTGAGATGCTCTCCAAGTTAAGACACAAGCATTTAGTGTCTTTAATTGGGTTCTGTGAAGAAGATGGTGAGATGGCTCTTGTTTATGACTACATGGCAAATGGTACTCTCAGAGAACACATTTACATGGGCAACAAGCCTACTTCTTCCTTGTCCTGGAAGCAAAGATTGGAGATATGCATTGGTGCTGCAAGGGGACTTCACTATCTTCATACTGGTGCCAAGTACACAATCATTCACAGGGATGTCAAGACAACAAACATTCTCTTGGATGAGAAGTGGGTGGCAAAAGTTTCAGATTTCGGGCTGTCGAAAACAGGCCCCAATCTTAACAACCAGAGTCATGTTAGTACAGTGGTAAAAGGAAGCTTCGGATATCTGGATCCTGAGTACTTCAAAAGGCAACAATTGACAGAAAAATCTGATGTATACTCGTTCGGAGTGGTCCTATTTGAAGTATTATGTGCCAGGCCAGCACTCAATCCTAACTTGGCTAAAGAACAAGTTAGTCTTGCAGATTGGGCATTACATTGCCAAAAAAAGGGAACAATTGAAGATCTAATTGATCCACATATTAAAGCTGAAATTCAACCAGAGTGCCTCAAGAAGTTCGCGGAGACGGCAGAGAAATGTTTGTCTGATCATGGAATTCATCGTCCTTCAATGGGTGATGTGCTATGGAATCTTGAATTTGCTCTCCAATTACAAGACAATCCTGCTGGAGCAAAACTGGTTGCAGAGAACAAGGAGCAGGAAACTTATGCAATGAACAGACAAATGCATACCATTGAGGAGGAGAGTACAGTAAGTGAGGATACTGATGACAACGGTGACATTTTTTCACAGATAGTGCATCCAAGAGGAAGATGAGGAAGATTTGTGCTGCTTCTGTTGGCCATATTATTTTATTTTTTTCTTTTTAAATCATCACATATTTCAGTTTCTTCTTGCTCTTCCTCCATTGGAGCTACCAAAAAGAAAAAAACTGTTAGGTTCTTCAACTTTCAGAATTTTATGTAACTTCTGTCTTTCTATGTTCTCTGTTAATTGAGCTTCTTCTGGAGCTTGTATTCTTCCTGATTTGCCTCAATTTATTTTGCAATGGATTTTACTTATGATTTACTAATTAGAACACACAAGCAATCTTCTCCTTCACAGCATTGCAAACTCTACATGAGAAGAGAAAAAAAAGATACACATCCCTTGGCTAAAATTTTTGCTTTTGGTAGGTTGGGACGTGAGCTATTACTCCATGTATTGGTTCTGTTTTTGGCCATTTTATACATCTTTATCTCTTGTTCAATAAGTTCAGTTGTTGACCATTTTATACACATTTTTTCTCTTATAAAGATTATTTAGCTCTTCTTACTATAATTGCAAAAGAAACAAGAGCTACTGTGAAAGCACACAAGCTGCAAGGAAAGAGCAGTTGTACAAGCAATAGCATTTTTGTCACTACAAAACTCATCTTACATTAGTTTTTTCATAAGTTGTGATAGCGAACATGCCACAATGGAGATGAAGACTTTTAGGAGCGCATCCTGCAACCTCCCAAGTGTTGGCAATCTCAACTGAGAACTTTGGTATTCCTGAAGTGGATTCTTGACTTCGTGCGATACTTATATCCTCACTTGAGCATGTAATGTAAGAGCAGGAAAGTGTTAATTTATGGATGATGAGGTTGTGGAATAACAAAAGATCCGAGTAAATCCGTGTAATTTGTACTATATTTTCTGTGTCTTTTGCAGGAGGACCATTAAAGACATACTTTTAAGAGCACTGGACGCAGTAGCGGTGTTCTTGGGCTTATCATTTGATTCTCCAGAAGATCAACTGCACAGCCTCACAAGACGACAAGGAACGCGATCCAGACGAGAAGATGGAGAAACAGCTCGTGGTGTACCAAGTTATCTCATTCTCTACCTTCCTTCTTACAAGTCTGGTTGCCAAATCGCTCAAACTTTTTCTAAGCATTTTTTACTACGGGTGTTTACAGTTGCAACATTTGCAACATTTATGTGCATATACACAACATATTTTATGTGCATATACACAACATTTATGTGTATATGCACATTTGTGTGCATTTTATGTTGTGTAAGCACCAAGACTCAGAGAGTTGTGTATATGCACATTTGTGTGCATTTTATGTTGTGTAAGCACCAAGACTCAGAGAGCACACAGTTGCAACATTTATGTGCATATACACAACATATTTTACCTATATTAGTAATAGGTATAATGTTAAAAATTTATTAAATTGTATTTGATCAAATAACGTCAGATGACATACATGCAACAATGGTAGCAGGACAATGAAATTTTATTTTCTTTGGAATTCTCTTTCTTTTTTTTTTAATACTTCACTTTTTTTCCTTTATTAGAGGATTCACACGTTGCATTAACTCATTTAATAATAATTTACATGAATTTGTGGGGCTGAACATGAGTCTTGGAGAACTGGAACTGTCTCGAAAAACCGAACCGAAAATCTTTAGAACTGAAAATTTCCGTTGACCATTTGACTTTTTCCGAACCGAATCCTCTCGAAAATTTTTATTGAGACGGGTCCGGAGAATTTGAATTCTCCAAACCGAGATCAGTCCCGAATCGCTCCAAATTGTACCGAACCGAAGAACCGAAACTAGAACCGATAATTTAATAGAATTAGAGTTATATATATATATTATAAAAATTAACATTATATTATAAAGATTTTTGCAATAATTATGTTCAGTTTATTAATATTGGACCTACTAATTTAACATGTAATCTAAAATAATGTCATTTTAATTATTTGAAATAAAAAATTTCATTCACCAA
>CATIWK010148879.1:0-13180 GCA_949634005.1 Mallotus japonicus | reverse complement strand
TGGGAGCTCAATGCCATTATGGAAGATGTGGCCAATGAGTGTGGTGAAACTCTCAAGAATTTGTCTACTAGTATCTCTCATGTGAGAAGAGATGCAAACAGAGTTGCGCACTGGATAGCCAAGAATGGCAGCCTCTACTTGCGAGGAAGCGGAACCCCTGCTATCCACCCTCAACTGATGACACTTCTGCTAAAAGACATCCTGCAGTTGTAGCCCTCTGCTTTGGGGCCTTTTTGGTTTTTGTTTGGTAGTCTTCTTCGCTTGTTGTTTAGTGTCTGTTGCTTGGTCTTTCTTGGGTTTGTGGTTGCTCTGGGTTTAGCAATCCCTTTTAGCTGACCTTTGTGCCAGTTTTTGATTTTGTTTCGCTTGTTTCGGTTAGCTGGGCTAATCCTGATTCCCTCTTTGGTTGGAATGAATCATTATTACCAAAAAAAAAAAAAAATATATGACAGCTTCATTTATTCTACTTGCTTAATCAACTGTCAATAAATATGATGTGCCAAAAAAAAAAAACGCTAATCTGAACTTTGTAAGCTTTCCTTGTTAGAGATAGAGACTGATTTCTTCTTGTAATTTGATTCAACATTCTTTATATATATATATATATATAATGAAAATAGTCAGTGTCGCAGGTCACGACAAATTATTTGTTTCTCTCTATTTCACAGAAAAAAAAATTCAGAGGACAAAAATATAAAAACAAAATGTATATATTTCCTCTTCACAGGTCACAACATAAATATTCTGTTTTGCTGCTGTCGTCTGGTACTCTTTATATATAACATATATTAGAAACCTGTGCTTCAAGTGCTACAATGATTATCACAAGCAAGAGCTGATTTCTAAAGCCAAGTTTGCTGAATTGGTCGATACCCATCAATATTTGTGAACCAAGAACGCTACTCTTTATGTAGATAGTGAAGTAAAACTGCTTCTGCTTCAAGCTCACTTGTGAAACATGGATGCTAGAGTTGCAACAAGAAGGTTGGCTATATGGGGTTTGCATGCTGCTGTGGAAAGGTCTTCTGCGGAATGCACTGATTCATTAGATTCTTGCACCTTTGTTTTCAAGAAGCTAGGCTGATCGTGCGCTTTTGTTGAAGCACCCTTCAGAAACAATCTAATGTGGATTAATTTGACATCAAATAATCTATTTCATACTGTTAGAAAATAAAGAGTATATTAATGGGCCATTTGGGTTGTTTCCTAATATCTTTATCATGATTCATCAATATTTCTGGAGAAGTTTAGGGGGCCTCTTCGCAATCTTCATTATTGCATGAACATCGTTGTTACCATGGTGTTGCATGTTCCTGTTACCTTGGAATCCCAATTCCTGCTGCTGCCGAGACAATATCCTAATAGACAACATTTCAAATTTACTTGGTTCATAATTCCCTTCTCGCATGATGCTAAACATGGAACAAAAATTCAGGCAGATTCCTAAATATCTACAAAACAATTGAAAGTTTCCATAATTTGCTTGCAGGGTGTGTTTTGATGGTAATTGACTTGGTGTGGAATCAGAATACACTAAAAGAACATAGAAAATGAGTTGACTGTCATCATTTTCATTGAACAACTAAACAGTCTATAACGATTAAACAGAACTAGAAACATTATGTAATTGCAAACTAATTACAAATTTTTCGTCTGCATGAATGCCAATATATGTACAACATCTGTTACAGCAAGATCAATAAGATGGACACATTCGAGGAAATTTCACTCCACGAATGTCTTCAATCAGTAAAATAATGGCGTTCCGAGGAGGATGATCAAGGGTAACCAACTCTCCAATGGGAAGATTATATGCAAGAGTAGCCAATGCATCTGCTACCCTGTTGCCTTCGCGGTATTGATGCTGAAGCTTGATGTTGTATCCCATTGACAGCAACTCCTTGATACAAGTAATCAGGGAATGTTCCGGTTCACCCATGTATTTAGTCTCCCTGTCCTCATTTATCGCATTCACACCAATTTTGTTATCGCTCTCTATAATGATGTTCCTGAAACTATGATCTTGTGCTAGGTGCAACCCACTCAAGATCCCACATAACTCGGCCACAAGAGCAGAAGAGCAATCCGGAAGATTGATAGCAAAGCCAGCGACCCAATTCCCATCCGAATCGCGAATCACACCTGCAGCTGTAGCAACCCCAGACGGCTTCCAGCTGCCATCGGTATTGATTTTAAACCAACCTTGAGGTGGAGGAATCCAGCCTATCATCTTTAGTACTCTGCTGGACTCTCCAACGTAATGTGTCTGGTCGTAGCGAGGAACACAACGTAGAAAAGTAGGAACAAATCGAGCAGAATCTGATTTGAGATGATCATTGTAACACTTGGAGTAGAGGTTGCGATTCTCTGCTGTGTCTAAGAAGCCGCAACCTCTCGCACAGAGAGAAGGATTACTAGAGGCGGTTCGTGAGTACTCCATGTCCTTCTAAATCATGCATGGAAGACAAAGTACTTGTGATATATATATACTCCTTTCCTATTTCTTCTTGTAATATTTTTTTTTTTTTGGACAACGTAAACTGAAGATTTCCTATTCCAAGGTGGATTTGGATTTTTTTTTTAATTGTACAAAATACCGGACATAACACACACTCCACAAAATTATGGTAATTTTGTAAAGGCTACTAACTATAATAATTTTGTAAAGGCGTGTTAACTTATATAATTCAAATACACGCATGTACATTAGAAAGAGTGGTTATAAAATTAGGGTAGGGTATTACCAACAATTGTTGGAATTAGTTAATAGTTCTATTATCACTTAGGAAACGTTTTGAATATTAATTTTATCTGGATTAAACCGTATTAATTAGAATTAGCAGATTATAGAAATCAATAGTTTAGACAAAAATTAAAATAGAGTAATTAGTACGGTTGGTATCCAAAATTTATATTTATTTTAATTTGATATCAAACATATTAATTTATTAGCCTAGTTTGCACGGATTCCCCCAAAGACCACTCCACTCCTGCACCTTTGATTACAAGAAGGCTGATCGACAACTTTTGGTGAAGCAAAATCCACTTGTTAAGCCTAACAAACTGGATAATAGGATCTCATGATTATTTAATAGGTGTTCTCAATTGGTGTATTTGGGTTTTTTTTGGTTTGAGCATGTTAATTATGGCAAGTTTTTTTTTTTTTTTAAAAAAAAAAAAAACTAGGAGGTTAAGGGGAAGAGGGGATCAAATCCATAACCTCAATTTTATAATGTTCATCACCTGAGCAACTAGATTATAAAGGGAGAACACCATTAATTACTGACTGTTTTCTTTTGTGCATGCATGATTTTGTTTATGCCTTCTTATAAATTTTTCCTTAAGACTAAACAGAAGATTGGCACTGGATTAATATACACTAGAATTTAACCTTTATTTCTAACTTCTGGTAATCAATAATTGTGATTATTTAATTTAATTTTCGCCTGTAATCCCTTCTGGATAATAAATCATACAAAAGAACTAGACCAAGTTCAATTGATTCTTATGCATATAAAGTAATAAGGGCTAAAGTTGCTCTTAACGATGGAAAATTTAAAATATAGAAAAGCAATAAAAACCTGCTGATTTCTGGCTAAAGTTAACAATGGTAATTGTGGCATGATTTTTTTAAAAAAAATTAAATCAAAATATTTTAACAAATTATATGATGTATATTAACTTTAATAGATAGTCCATGAATAGATTCACTGAACAATTTCCCCAAAATTATACCAATTTGTTCACTTTCAAAGTCCTTTGCCAATTTTTTTAATGCCTCCCAATAAATAACATAGTTCTATGTAATTAACTAGTTCATGTTAGAATTTACGTTTTCTTTACTCAAATGTTAAGTCTCTCTCTCACACACATGATTTTTTTTTTCTTTTTTACTTCAGAAAGTAGTAACATAATTGCTTCCTTCCTAGCCATAGAAATAAATTTTATTCACATGCTTAGTCATTTAGATGGCCTTCAATTCAAGATCCTCAACCGTAAAACATAAGACAGAAAATTCAGAAGTATCCAAAAAGGTGAGGTCAGGCTTGGGAAATTGACCACATGGTTAGTCTCCCCCCACCTTCCCCCCTAATACTGGCAAAAGTTATGTGGCTACATTAATTGCATCGTCATAATTGTCCATTTCCAGTCAAGAGGATTGAATTGATTGCTATTATTAAGGTTTATGACTTAGCAATTTAAAAGCAATGATTTTAAATAGCACATTGATTTGATTTTCAATTATATACATCCAATATTCCATTCATCTTGCCCTTTAGAAACAGCTAATAATCAAACAATGGCATCCAAGAGACTATTCTAGAGCAGACCGCGTGGAAAGGTAAAGGACAAATTGCAGCAGCTGGCGAGAGACATCATTTTTCTAGTCATGACATTGACCACTTGCACCGCCCTCTTACCTTCTTTGCCTTTTCCAACAAATGCCACCAGCCAAATGACTAGTTTCTTAGTTTCTTATAATATAATTATATATTAAATTTGTCCAGTTTTCACATTCACATTGAAGCGAGAAGGATTTTGTAGAAAATACTTTTTGCACAACTTGCAAAAGAAAGACTCGAAAATCCTGCATCAAAATACAGGTTTTGAAAGGGAATTACCAAAGTCAATCCACTCGTCAACAAGCAAGAACCCTAGTCATTTTCACACCCAGCACAATTTCAAGAATAGATGAAGCCAGTTAATAGTGGAAATTTAATCATATCCCATTCCTCTTAGCATTTGTTCTCCACTACATGACTAGGTCATCCCTTGAAAAAGATAACAATGACAACTTTAATTTAGTCTTCAACATGTCCACCATCTCTACCAGCATCAATATAATGGTGCTGAGCAACTATCTTCACCAGCATCAATACAATAGCTCCTGGCAGAGATCACCTTGAAGATAGATGGCAAATACCCATTCATCCTATTGATAACTAAAAAAACATAAATGAGGAATCCAACAAATCAGCTCCATTTTTTTCTCATCAATTGACAAGGTCAATTTTGAAAAGTTCTACCTTCATTGCATATCAATTCCACATATTCATTCACTTGTAAAGTTGAATCTTTCAACTTCTAGCCCATTCAGGAATTCAATAAATTGACTCATAAGTCATAACACATATTTGCCCAACAGACTGGAAAAATGCCCAAGCCATGAAACATTCAAGCCATAGACCTCAAAACTGCTAGATCACGCATCAAAATGCATTTGTTATTAATATGAATCAACTCTTCCACACTATTTTCTAGTGCAACATTCTTCAAACTAGCTACTAGTGTAAATTATAGATAGAAATAAGGGATATAGAATGCTGATGATACTAAAAGAAAAATGGGATAACAAAGGTAGGGAGAACCTGATTCCAACTTGCTGCTCCGCAAGCAAACCCAATCAATTTAACATCTAAAAAGTGTCAACCCAAGGGAAGCATTTTACCTTTTCATTCCATGCTAGATGCCAAAACCCCATGTTAGAGAAATGCTTCAACAATCACAACTTTCCTTCCATTGATCAAGAAGCAGTAGAAGGCTCACAATTAATGCAATGTATCAAAAGTACTAGTGCAACTAAAGAGGCTAAGATTTTCAATCTCAGTTCCCTTCAGAGCAATGCCTATAAAAAAAAGATAGTACACCTTTGAGAGCCCACAGAAGATGGCAACACAAGACTCAATACTTGGCCGATAAAGAGTATCATCTCCGGAAATTGCACAAAACCATTATCGTAGTCAATGGACTGATTTGTATTTAAGGATGTGACTGATATCTAAGAAAGCCTACTCAAAGACAAGTATGCCATCGTTGTTCTTCAAAGCATTAAATTCTTTAAAGGAAAAACTGCCAATCTAAACTGCTAAGACCAAATTTAGGCAAAGCAACTCGAGCCCATGGAGCACTTGCTGCACAATATAATAGGGAGCTACCTAAAAAGTCTGCACTTGTATCACATCAATCCATCACCCATAAGCAGAACCTAACAGTTATTAACTGCTCTAGAGCTACCAAGCTGTTACAGACCTGCAAATTTCTCATGTCACCTAAAACAGATTACAGAAAGAAAGAGTACTACTTGATTGAACTTTCAAACCTTCAATACCACTGCAATAACTGCATCAGCTGACTTCACAGAACCGTTGACATGATTTAAAGGAATCATATTTGTGCAGCATGACAAGAGAAGTATCGAGAATCAAAGCAATAATTAGATAATTCAGAATTTTGTTAAAGCTCTGTTGATTTCTTGAAAATTTTCCCAAAGTTTAAATAGATCCTTGCTCCATACCTGCTCTGGCTTACTAAGCACAATAATCAGCATGAAAAGCTGAGGATGCTTTGAGAAGTTTGAGGATCTCCAAAGAATATACAAAAATTAATTTCACTGGGATGACCCTTAAACATGTAAAGTGCCACCATAATTATGACATTACAAAACTTGCTCAAATGGAACTCCGAAGAATTGCAGCTACATCCAGAATTAGCAAATAAGGAACTGCCGGAAGAGCTATGAGGCGATCTATATACATGACAGACCATTCATCCAATGGTTGCAAATAGCTGGTCTTAAATCAGGCTAGCATTTCATGTTGCACTCACAACTTGGTTGAGAACCATAGACAGAATGGTGACTTTTTGCTCTATAAGCAGCCAGGATAACCAGAACAAATTCTACCTTTTAGTTCCCATTTCCCCTGAAGTAGCGGGTTCTGGATCTAGGCTTGTAGCAAATGTAAGTTAATTTAGTCAAAATCTTTTCCTCTTCACTCGAGATATATCATCAAGACCATCATCATACAATACCTGCCCTCCATGCCTGTAACTTCCATCTTGTTCTTCAATGCTTCTTGGTCTTCTAGGTGCATTTCCAGGACGATTTTTAAGCCGCCTATCAAATTCCCTTTCCCTCAAATTGGATCGTTCATGGAAGTCTGGATCAACTTCAGGGTAGAATCGAAAGGACCTAGGACAATCCTCTGTATTGAGAAAATTTTCACCATCAGCACCGTTAAAAGGAGGTCTAAATGAACGAACAGGCACTCGTCTGTCACCAAATCTTCTTCTCTCTTCATTTCCATCCCCACCAAGCTCATGAAACCGACCAGAATGCACAGGCCCTGCAAAGAATTCCTCATTCTCTGGCCTTTCACGAGGATCCACAATACCAAATCTCCTACTGCTTCTAAGTAGACCACCCCGGCCATTAGGGCTCCTATTAGAGATGATAGATCTTGGATGACCATGATCCCGACCAGGATCCATTTCTCTCAAGTCATTAGGTCGGGACAAGTATGATGGGGAACCATGCCTCCTCGCCACCCTTTCTGCAGGAAAACCTGGGTTCTCAGGTGATCTAATCCTCTCCATCCTGTACATTGGTGATCTTCGATGAGGCAATTCTGGGGGTCCACCAAACCCATCTGGAGATCTTCTCCTGGAAGACCATGGACCAGGAGAACGAGATCTAATTGGAGATTTTGAACGCATTTGAGGAAGGCCCCTTCTCTGGACAGATGAAAAGTTCCTAGTCCCATGGACAAAGCGACCATCTAATCCCTCATATGGAGGTTGGGGTCGCGTGTATGCATGCTCTTCACCATCATCAGGAAATCCCCTCATCATCTTCTCAACATGCCTTAACCCAACAACTTCAGAACTGTCTTCACCCATGCTTCTGGGAACTCTACGAACCATTTGAAGTCCTCCACGTGAGGGAGGTCCATCTCTCCCTCCAGGAGAACGCCTCCTATGTCGAAAAATAGGTGTGTCATCATCTACTAGTTTTCTCCCTCCCCGAACAGTACCAACAAAAGCACCATCTGGACCCATATTGTAATTCATGAATTCAGTATCAGATCCTGTAACAGCAGATGCATATTTATGTCTTGGAATGCAATCACGGTCAGAATCCCTATCATTACGGAGTGAATCAATCCTACTAGCAAGCCTTCCTCTACTAGGGGCAAAATTCCACCTAGAGTTTCTTGAATCTTGATACCTTTCTCTTGGGAACTTGTGGGAACCCTCATTATAAGTTTCATCCCTAAAATAAATTACCAAGGAAGAAAATCAGACAAAAGTAAACATATTAAGAGTTCAATTATAAACAAAACAAATAACAATGATAACAATGAAGGATAATCAATAATCACCTCCCTCGAGGATTTAGTCGGTCTCCCTCTAATGGTACATCTAATCTCTCTCTTCCAGAGCGCAATGACAATGGCTTGCCTGATATAGGTCTTGTCTTACCAAAAGAAGACATGTTAGAAGCTATAGACAGGTTAATAATCCTACTCTGGTTACCTCCAGTGTTTGCATCCTTTGGTGCATCATCGCCATTTATAGATGTTTCCCTCTTTGGTAATGCTGATTCCTTCTTTTCTTCATCATTTGACTTAACATTTTCATCCGATCCTTGAGCAGCAGCCACCAAAATTTCTTGGCCTCCACAGGTAGCTTGATCAGAGGACTTTTCTGTCCCCTGGCCCTTATCTTCATTTGTTGCTAGATCGACTGTTCTTCTTCGGATGGTCTTCACTACTTTCCTTTTTTCAGCTCCACTACTCATGACATCAACTGCTAAGGATTCTTCTCCAGAAACATCTTTATCAGCATTGTCAATTGTTTTTATATCAAGAGTTGTATCCACGTCTTTGACAGTAGCTTTAATCGTTTCAACAGGTTCTTCAATATTAGTGTCCTTTCCCTGGACATTGGATGAACTAGGGTGAACATCAGCATCTAACTTTAAAGCAATTGCCTCTTTATGGTCAGAATCAACATGACTAATGTCTTCACTTTTCTCACACATGCGAACGTCCATTTCAGTATTCAGTTGCGACTCTCGCACCTCACCATCTTCATATTCATCCTGTCCTCGTCCATCTTCTTCTATATCCATGGGAACAGAATTGCCATCAGACTCGTACTCAGAGCCATAAGAATCTTCTTCTAACATATCACCAGATAAATTAATTTTTTCCTCATCACTTACAGCAGCCTCACCATTTCGGTGTGCATCAGCAGGAGGTTCATCCTCAAGTTTCAATTTACACTGGTCAGGATTATTTGAAATTTCATCCTCAGTAATTGCAGCATCTGCTGTGCAAGAACCATTGACTTCATCACCTCTGTGACACACAGGTAGAGAACCACTTTCTGCACCAACCTGCTCAGCATTTTCATGTGATTCCTTGAGAGCCTCATGGCTAAGATAGGCTCCTCCCTCACCCCCATCATGTCCTAAATGGTCTGATGAATTGGCATCCAGAGATGAACCTATTGAACAAGTAGGTTTTGTCACAGTATTGTGACCTTGCAGCTCCTGTTCATTTGTTGAATAAGTAGGTTGTCCTCCAGTATCCTGGCCCTGCATCGCATGTTCCTTACTTGAACAAGTTGACTGTCCTCTGTTATCCTGACCTTGCAGTACCTGTTTATTAGACTGGGTTGATGTCCCATCTATTGCTTTGAATCTTTCTGGATTACCTTCATGAAATGGTTCAGATTTCATGGATTTAGCATCAATCGATTTCCCAGCAATAGGATTTGGCGACTTCGAAGACTCTTGAGCCTCCTTCTCTATTAGTTCATGCTTCACTGGCACTGCTCTAAAATCTAATGATACCATCGGATTGGCTTTAGCTCCAGTAGAATCAGGTTTGTGGCTCTCATCAAATGGTTCAGATTTTATGCCCCTAGAACTAATCATGTTGAATCCTGACAGCATATGTCCAGTCAAGTTAATATTAGGAACAACAATACCAATATTAGGAACAGCAATACGAGGGTCTTTGTTAGCAGATGAACTACAAGATTCCTGAACATTAAAAGAAAGAAAAGATGGGCTAAGACGCAAATGAAGACGATCCTCAGAATGGCACTGTTGGACAGATTGTGAAGATGCTCTAGTAAAACTAGTTCCTGACTGGCTCTCTTCAAGAAGTTGCTTCTCAGTAGTAATACTGGCTCCAACCATCCCTGTCGACAACAAAGGTTTTATACCATGTGTAACACCCACTGCCTTTGAGCCATCAGCTGTTACTTGACCTGCAGCTTCTTCACTCACAGAAGCCTCCCATGTATCCATCGTAGTATTCAGATCCCAATTTGATCTGTCAGCACATATCTTAGCACTGTCAGTATTTGACTGCACATCATCCATTTTACCCTGGGTACTCCTTTCACCATTGCTTAAAGACAAATTCAATGAAACAGGTTCTATACTTCCCTGATTCCAACTACTTCCATCAATACTCTGATTCTCCAAAGCAGAAATATGACGTTCCTCCAAACCTAATGACAGTTCAGTATTTCTAGAAATTTCAGATATCCCTTTAAGCTTTCCTTCAGTTTGCTGCTTAAACATCTCATTACCAACATGAAATGCAGGGGCTTTATTAGGTGCTAAATTCAACTCAATTTCTGCTGATTTTACCGGTATATTAGCAGATTTTTCTGCTGCAACGAGCTTCTCCACATTAGCATCAGACTGATTTGTATGGCATGCTTCTTCAATTTTAACTCTTGAGAGGTATATGGCACTGGCCTGTGCAGTGCAGCCAGTGCTGATATGCCTTCCCTTATTATCGTCAAATGAAGAAATCTTGTTTCCATCAGATAGACCAGAAGAACTTCCTGCAAACCTAGCATCTGAATGAGCTGACTCCTTGGACAGCAGGCTATCATGTTCTTTCTTTAGAGAATCTTTTTCCACATGCAACGAAGATTGATTTTCAGCTGGAGGTGAGGAAGGCCGAATGAACCTTCTTTTCTTCATAGGAACACCAAGGGGTTTAACCCGAGTCTGCTAATAGAAAATTAACAAATCAATAATCCAAGTACAAGTCAAAAAAAACAAGACTTTGAGGGTCCAAATATCCAAACAGAAAAGAGAAACTGCAAGAAATTAATTTTCTGAAGTTGATAAAATGATGTTTTTCTAAATGTTACAGAGAGAACTATTAAATTGAAAATGAAAACATTTTCCAGGAATGATCTGAAATAAACACACACACACACACACAAAAACACATGGACAGAAACTTGTGAATTAATTACTAAAATCTTTTTTTTTTTGGGGTGCCCAACTGGGTTGCTCATTTTACCAAAATACTAGCAGATCTACCGGGTGCTTTACCAGAATGTTAGCAGATTTTTCTGCTGTCTCAACCTTCTCAGCAGCATCAAGTTTAGCCAAAGTTTCAGACTGAATTGAAAGGCTTGGTTCTTCAGTTCTAAATTGCGAGTCACTGTTACTATTTGATGAGACAATATTGTCAGAATTTCTCTTATTTTCCTGGTCGGGAACAAAATTCCTGTTAGCATCAGATAAGCCAGAAGAACTTGGTGCTGCTGCAGGTTCCGATTCCTGAGATGGGCTGCCATGTTCTTGTTTCACTAAAGAAGAATCATTTTCCACATGCAGCTGTGAAGATTGTTGTTCTTCAGGTGTAGGTGAAGCAGGCCAAGCAAACCTCCTTTTCTTAACAGGAACACCTGAAATATTAAGACTAGACTGCCCACTAAGGGATTTGACAGCAGTCTGCCAATACAAGATCAAAAAAAAACAACTACTCAGATATTTTCTAAAATCTCATTTAATGGTATCTGAAAATACATTAGAACAATAAAAAAAGGGAAATAAAAAATAAACACCTCTTGATTTCCTGATACAGGCATGCCTCCTGTTGAGTTGCAACCGTATATTAATAATAATACCCTACCCTACCCTTTTCCTGATGATGAAAATACCAAGTCAATTTCTGGTAAGTCTTTTCAAGAACCCACCTGCATATAACAACAAAAGCAACTCAATTCAATCAGAATAGGGAAAAAAAAAAATCAAAGTGAAGAAAAGAGCATCAAGCAACAAAACCCCACAAATTCTGAATCTAAATAACAATGAAACTAATCTAAAACTAGATCTAAAAACTACTTAAACAAATACACTAATTAAAGAACCAACTAAACAAAACCAATTTAACACTAATTTATTCAACTTTAATTAAACTCAAACCAATCATTTATCATTAAGTAAACCATACCATCAACACATAACCAGAAAAAAAAACACAACCGCACATGAAGATCTCAAATCTTCAAATCCTTAACCCAATAAAGAAACAACACAAAATGTAAATTCTCGGTAAGAGATATACAAAGAACAAGAAAATGAAATTTCCAGGAAATAAACTAAGAATGGAGAGACTGAATTTCTCTCATCCTCATCATCATCATCATCAAATAAACTATTTTCTCTCTCAACCTCCTCATCTTCTAGTTTTGGAGGAAGCCAAAGTAGACCATTGCTCTCAAAATCAACAGGTTCACCATCAGCACTATTTGGATCAGATGAAGAAGAAAGTGAAGAAGATCTGGATTAGATGAAGACAAAAGTGAAGAAGACAGCGCAGGAAAGAAATCGCGCAGGGAAGGAAGCAGGAAAAAAAAAAGCACGGAAACGTAAGTGACGGAAAGTTGGGCACGCGTGTAATTTTTTTATAAAAATTGGATATGCATGTAATATTTGACAAAAGATGGATATTTTGCTGAAAACCTAACCTAAAAAAATGGATATTTTTGTAAAAATCCCTTTATACATCAGCATAGGACTAATGTCAGCCCTAGCCGAACCTAACCCATTATGTATTTTAGGCCCAGAACCATTATTTTAGGGTTAATTGACATTCATTGTTCAATATCACCACAGGGCACAGGCAAAGTCTCTGAGATTTTTTTTTCACTGTAGTAACTGGGTTCCAATAAAAGTTCACCAATTCCAGTGTATTAGTGGTAATTTTAACATTTTTTATTCAACTCACTATCACTGGTTCATGTATAATAATAAAAACTCATAAACCTCAGTTTGCTGGTATAGCTATGAATTAAAGCACACTTGTGAATATGATTATAAAATTGCAATAACCATTGGAATCAACTAATAATGATTATTCTCATTTAAATGACGTTTTAAGTTTGAGTTATGATATATTTAATTGCGTTAAATAATTGTTAAAAGATTTTATAGTCATCATAGTTATGTTCAGATTGAATTGAATTAATTAGAGTTTAATAAATATTTTAGACCAAATAAATTTGAGTACTATAGTTTTTAGTCTACCTCTATAAGGACCATGAGTAATAATTTATTAGTGTTGATAAGATAAAG
>CATIWK010148854.1:0-25002 GCA_949634005.1 Mallotus japonicus | reverse complement strand
GAAGTGAGGCTAATTAACACAATCAACAAACTGTTGCTACCAAATTAACAGAAATACAAATTAATATTTAATTTCATAGCAACAGTTGGTTGATTGTAGTTAGTAGTTACATATACTTAATTTATACTTATAAGTTATATTATATAGTTATATAATATCAACATAATAGATTATAGGAATAATAGGAGTATATAAAAATTCGGATCCGGACAGATTCTGCACAGCCATAGACAGAAACTTTAGAAATATTTTGAAAAACATATAAAAAAAATTATTTTACAAAATTATTATAAAATAATTAAAATTATATTATATAAGTTAAAATATAATTATTTTAAATTATTATAAATTTAGATTTTAAAATGTAATTATTATAAATTATTTTTTGAAATCTAATTGATAATAATTATAAATTATTCGAATAAAGAATTATTTTTTAAAAAAACTATGAATTATTATAAATTATTTATTTTAAATCTAATTTATAAAATAAACTTTAAATTAAATTATTAAGTTGCTTATATATGATATAATATATTAACAACATTTTTATAAAAATCTATTGTAAATAATAAAAAACACAAAAAAATCTAAATCTTTTGCCAACATTGCACTCAGAACAGAAGACAGAATCACAGAACCCAGAGATCAACCAAGGTCTGATCACAAATCACTACCAGTAACCAAAATGTTTTTTTATCAACCAAAACTTTTTAATTTACCAAATATTAACAAAATATACCTTTGATTATAATATAATATATTAACAAAATTTTTATAAAAATCTTTTGTAAATAATCAAAAACACAAAAAAATCAAAATCAAAATGAAGCCAACATTGCACAGAACAGATCAACAGAAAACAAAACCCATAGATGATAGATCAACCAAGGTCTGATCACAAACCAGTAACCAAAATGTTTTTTATCATCCAAAACTTTTTAATAACACAAATATTAACAAAATTTACCTTAGATCTCTTTTCCCCTGAAGATCGAAGGGTCAGCAAAGCCTAGATAATTAGATCGGCTCGAATTAATTGCTTCCACCTTAAGGGACTGTGATTTTAATCACAGATCCAAACATGCAAACACAAAAAATCATAAAAGTTAACTCCTTTTTACATTTCATAAACAAAATCTATATCAAAATTGATAGATTTCATAGATCTAAGATATACTATTTACCTTTTTGCTAACCTTCAACTTTTTACCGGGAAAGAAAGAATCAAAGAACACCAACACTCAACTACAAACCAGAAACTAAAAAAAAAACAACAACTTCTCCATTTTCAGTGAAGTTACTGAAGTATTAAGTATATTGAAGGATCCACACTTCTTCCACCGTTCCAGAAACAACAAAGGGTTAAGGTATAAGGAAAAGGAAGTGAAAGACACAGATCACACAGCACAAGATAAGAAATCAAGATGAGACTGAGAAGAAATTAAGATGAGACTGAGAGCAAAGCATAAGCATCAAAGTGAGAAGAAACAAGATTAGGAAGAGTATATTAGAATACTGAAAGATTAGGGTTACTGAAGATTCGAGAACCATTGAAAGGGAGGGAGGTGGAGAGAATGAGAGAGATATAGAGAATTCTAGATATTTTTTAGGGTTTCATCTGGGGCGGCGAGGGTGAGAAATGAAGACGAGAGGAGTGTTTTAGTGATAAGTGATTATTTATAGGTAGGGTTAGAATTAGGGTTTTAATGTTTTAGTTTTAGGTGTGAAACGACGCCTCGTTTCACAAATCAATTAATATATATATATATATTCGAAAATTCAGACGGATTCGGGTTCCGCACCACTCACACCGAACCGAAAATCGAAATCAAAAATATACCCATCCTTGAACCGAACCGAGCCAGTCATCCACTCTTGCCGAACCGTGATTCTTGTTCGGGTCGGGTCCGGTTCATAAATTCGGATTCGGACGGAATCTGCACAGCCCTAAACCTAGCTGATTGATATGAAACCCAAGTCTCAAAACTTTCTATACTAGGGTTATTTTCCTTTTTCTCAATTGAATTCTTTATTTTTATTCTTTTTCTTTTGAAATATATAATAGGGAAAAATACTAGAACCTGCACTTTTTTTTTCTATATTTAGATCATACAAAAGTTAGATAATTGCCTCAAAAAATGTAAAAAATACCAATAACCGATGGAAGCAACTAGCATAAGTGAAATGAATTATCTAACTTTTGCCTTAAATAATATTAAATTCGAATCATGATATATACAATTGTGTTAAATTAGTTATTGAAAAATATTTGCCGCTTTTATAATTTTATCTAAATCGAATTGAATTATTTAAAATTTAGTGAATTGTCCATCCATGCCGGTTCAATCTCCATGATGCCCCCCTCCCCCACTTTGGTAAAAAAAAAAATATATATATATATATATATATATATATATCCTTGCTTTTGATAAAAAAAAATATGTGAAAAAACATTGGTGTTGGTTTGAACTTTCAAATGTAATTTTTACTTGCAACTTAAACAAATAAAACTTAAGAGTAAAATATGTGTCCGAGTATATCCAATAGTTCAGTCTGATTGCTTCTCTCCACTTGCATTGTTAATTAATTGCTAAAGTGATGTATTATTTGGTAGATTTTTTTTTCCTTGGTTTCTTTTCCCTTAATTTCTAAGGCTAATTCGTCCTTGAAAATATTTGCCTCCATATTGTACCCATTTCAATGTCAAAATTAACTATGCATATAAATAAAAATGATTTTTTTAAAATAACCAGAGTCATATATTATCAAGTAAAATTAAATGGCTCAACTCAAATTTAAAAAAAAAATTAAAATTTTTATATCATTATATATAGGGATCACGCATGCAACTATAAATTAATTGATTTTTTTTTTATATTTTTTCTCAATTATATTTATCATAAATTACACTAATATAAGTATACTAATTTATATTATAAATTTCATGATATATAATACATAAGTATAAATTCATATAAACTCTACCTAAATAAAAAAATTTTCATTACATTAAATTTTTATTAATCAACAGGTACATCTGTATAATCATGTGATATTTATAAGAAACCATTAAAAAATAAACTAAAATTTCTTTTTTTTTTTAAAAAAAAAAAAGAAAAATCATATTTTATATGGTTGGTGGTGTCGGAATCTAATTCCCATATCTAATCAATATTTGGCAGAATATGGTCTTTAACTCATTTTCATGCAAAAAGTAAGCCCTTCTTGCATACATATACACATATAGTTGGAAAGGAAGCCTGTTTTGCAGCTTTTGCCGCCCATTATTTTGTTCACTTGCTGCTACCTCTCTTACCCACGCACATATATATATAACATAACCCTTAAGTTTTATTAATTAACTCACAAAAAAATTAATTAATTAATTAATCAATTAACCTTTTACTTACATATATACGATATAGAAGCAAACAAATCTTACTATCAAATTGTGCTCACGTGCTCAACTCTTTAGTGAAGATTCTTGAGTTAGATTCCAACTTATTTTTTTAATTCATTGAAAAACATGCTACTAATTATATATGATTTTTGCTTATTTTGTTTTAAGCTTTTGTTTTTTTTTTTTGTTTTTTTTTTAAATAGAGATGAAAAAAATAAAGATGGTGGTCCATATATACACTTTCAGAAATTGTATAGTTCTGATGGGTAATAGTGAAATGTTTTCACACCATGGAAGATATCAAAGATTTGTGAGATGGTCCATGTGAGATCCACGATTCAGACAATGAATTATCTTCTCTTCTTATAAATTTTGACTCTCAGTATATATTTATATATATACACACACAAATAAAATATATGAAAATTATGAGATTGATTATTATTTAATTATAACTATTGAATTTTTGTGTATCTATACCTTTAATATATATAAATAACTGTAATCAAACAAGAATTAATATAATAACTTTTAGTTCAATTTGTATATATACACATGTATATCGGAGAAGAACTATAATTTGTTTCTGATTTTTTCATGATTTGTTTTCTAAATTATATCTATGCCTAACAAAATTTAAGCCACATAATTTGAGAAAATTAGATATCTAATTTTCAATTATCATTCTATGCATGCTTTTCAAGTCCACATTTATATAAATATTAAAAGGTTTCAATTTAAAGTTTTATTATTTCTTTCATTTTTTAAGAATTCTCAAATTTTGAATTTTTTAGAATATATATGACGAAATGTTACATTCTCTTTATTTATTGTACATGGAACATATAACAATATCTTAGCACTTCATGTGGAAGAAACAATAATCACAACAAAAATTGTACTTGAGGTTATTTTGAATTTATTTAGAATAATACCAAATCATTACAGGAAAAAACTCTTCAGCTTTATTCTAACATACATTAATTTTGGTCCTTATTGTTTCAAAATTATAAAAAATTTATGTCATTGATACACTAAAATGCTTTATGACATAAAAAAAAAAAGAAGTAAAGGACAATATGATAACTAAAGTGCTATAGACTAAAATATAGTAACAATTATAAGCAAGAACTAGACTATAGATTTTTTTATCAAACCTCATAATTTGGAAATAGTAAGGATTAATATTTGCATTATGATAAACCTTAGGGGTGTTATACTAATCATGCTTATGAAGAAAAGCCATGAAAGAAGACAACCCATATTAGAGGCCCAATGGTCCTTCACTAAAAGAACCCAATAGGGAACAAATATGAAAAACTACCCCAACTTAAATGGGCTGTTAACGTTTTGAGTCATTTGGGTCCAGTCATGGATGTTAGGGGTGACCTGTCATCTAACCCTTCCAAGACTTCCATAAATTTCCTATAAAAGGATTTCATAATTTCCAATTATGGATGTTATCTAACGTATTAATGTTGTATTAATGTTATGCCATTAGACCATTTAACCTTTCAATTCAATCAATTCTTTTTAGTTGTTAATAGTCACAAAAATTGGAAAACCCCATTAATAGGTCCTCAAACTTATATGATTTGTTTCATTGAGCCCTTATACATTTATTATGTTTTAAAAGACCCTTAAACATTTATTTGATACAACATTGAACCATTTTTTAACAAAAAAAAATGGAAAATCGAATTGATGTTTAAGAGTTCGATGTTGTATTAAATATATGTTTAAGGGTTCGATGTTGTATCAAATAAATGTTTAAGGGTTTGATGTCTATCAAATAAATATTTAAGAGTCTTTCAAAACATAATAAATGTATGGAGACTCAATGAAACAAACCATGAAAGTTCAAGGACCACAAAATGGGTTTTTCCCACAAAAATTTTAACTATTTTTAAAATTGGATAAACCCATTATTAAGCCCCTAAACTTTGACGTTTTATTTTATTGAGTCCCTCAATTTTTATTGTGTTTTATTAAGCCCTCAATCTTTTATTTTCGTATAGATTAAGGACAAATTAGACTGAAATAACGAAATTGTGCAACAATTCAAGTTCGTTGTTGCCAAATATGTTATTATGAAAGGTTTAGAGATACGATTTGTGAAGAATGAAAGAAAAAATGTGAGTATAAGGTGTAAGAAAAAATTTCTATTGAAGTTATTTGCTTCAATTGATAATTCTAAAGACACATACACTGTTAAAACTCATCACTAACATCACAATTGTGGTTGATTAAATAAAATTTATTTCACAATTTCATTACTTCAGTCTAATTTGTCCTTAATATATACGAAAATAAAATATTGATGGCTTAATAAAACACAATAAAAATTGAGGAGTTCAATAAAATAAAATGTCAAAGTTCAGGGGCTTAATAATGATTTTATCCTTTAAAATTTGAACAAGATAAATTCATAAAAAAATTAATTTTTTTCCAGTGAGGGAGTAGTCAATTGGTAACTTCTCTTCTAAGGACATCCTGAAATGCAGAGTTCGATTTCTACCGTCGTCATAAGTGTTTTACACTTAATTAATAAAAATAAACACGTATTTTTATTTTATTATGGAACCATACAATGCAATATATATGAACTAGGTAAACATTAATTTACTAAGTGGAAAATTTTTTCCTAAAAAGAAATACATATGTTCTCATTATAAATACAACTATAGAGCTTAGTGCAGGCAAATTTATTAGATTATCTAAAGCACATGCATCTAGCAAGAGCCAAGCACTCCCATAGCTATGCATATGATGAGAACTTACTCTCTGTCCCTTAGCACCACGGTGGTAGAGCAACAATCAATCTAAAATAAAAAAAGCTGAGCAGCGAGCACCAAATCAACAACTCCATCATATATCAAAGTAACGGGCACACCTAAAATACCAAAAAAAAAAAAAAAAAAAAAAAATCTTGATTAATTCCCAAAACCTTGTTCTAGCGCACACAAGATCAACAATTTGCTCGCAAAGAAACCTGTCAGAGTCAATTGAGGGCTGTTAATGCAATGGTTCCTTCTACTAAAAGGGACAGTGATCGCTCGATCTTTAGAACAACCGCACCACACTTCTTCAAGATTGTTCTTAATGATACTCTTCGTAACAAGAAGCTTGTAAGCCTTGTCTTCTCCGTTTCTATTATGCTGCTATAATATCAATAATGGACCCTTTTGTTCTACGTTTAGATTTCAAAGAAAGGATGTTATAATCTCAAGAATTTACCTTTTTTTCTTTATATTTAGTTTTAAAGAATGAATTTGGGTATTAAGATTGTTGAATTTTTCTGGGTTCTATTTATTTATGCATTTGATTTGGATAATTCCATGTTCAGAATGGATTTTGGATTGGTTAAATAAATGACTAAATTTGATGTTTTTTTTAATGTCAGGGAATTCCTAAAAAGTTTGTGAGGGAGTATGGAAATAATTTATCAAATTCTATGGTACTTAAGGTACCTAGTGGTGATACATGGAGAGTAGAGTTGATCAAATGTGATGGTGAGATTTGGCTGCAAAAGGGTTGGCAAGAATTCATGGAGTTCTATTGCCTGGTTTATGGATCTTTCCTTGTTTTTCAATTTGACAAAAGCAATTGCCATTTCAATGTAATCATATTTGATAGGAGTACTTCAGAGATAGATTATCCATGTAGAAAAAATGGTGAAAATGAGGTGGAGGCTATTGATCTTGAGCAAGAACTTGTGGAGCCAAGAACTGAACAAATTATTGATAATGCTTCTGTTGAAATCTTGAATTGTACTTCATCCACCCGGAAACGAAAAGAGAAATCAGGATCACCAGCTGCACAGAATATGAAGAAGAAGAAGCTAGAGAATCCTGCAGGACAACTTGAAGGTATGCAATTTCCACAGTTGTAGTTCTAGTGTTTTATTTTTAAACAAGAGGGTTTAAATGCTGCAGCAAAAACAGGTAATGGAGATAAGTGTGAAATTGCAAAGATACAACAATTGAATGGTGATGACAAAGCTACTGTGCTTGATAGAGCAAGGGCTGCTTTCAAATCCGAAAATCCTTTTTTCATGGTTGTGATGCAGCCATCATATATCCATCCAGGCAAACAGTTGGTAAGTAATGTGATGATCATTTTAAACAATTTCAACTCATGATTCTTTGTCTGTTTATTGCCTTTATTTTCTTTCTATAAATGCTTGTGCAGTGTCTACCAGCAAGATTTGTCAACAAATATTTCAATAAGAAGTGCATTGATGTTATCCTGAATGTCAAGGGCGGGAGGACTTGGTCTGTAAAATACTATAATGTAAAATTTAATGGAAAAGCAACTGCGAAATTCTATGATGGTTGGAAAAATTTCATGCAAGACAATCACTTGAATGTTGGTGATGTTTGTATCTTTGAACTGATTAGTAGCGAAGAAACCACATTGAGAGTTGTCATTTACCGGAATACAAATGATGAAGATAGCTGCCCATCATTAGGTCAGTTTTTTATTTTTTGAATGGAGATGGTGCAAGCATGCTTAAGAAACCAGAACATGATGTTTCTTTTTGTTTCTTCATGCAGATAACAGCAAGGAATTGGAACTTGAAAAGGGCAATAGTAGTGAAGCTGAAAAAAAACTAAACTCACTAAATCCTTTCTTCAAAGTAGTCATCAGATCAGCCCATCTGAAGAAGTTACCTATGGTAAGTAAGGGCTAACATTCAATTCTGTTTTAGCATCAATGCTATTGTCATAAGCAAAATGTTGATGGCATTGATCAAACTTCTTCATCGTGCAGTTTGTACCACGAGAATTTATGGCAGAATGTAAAGAAGGCACAGGGAATGCAACACTACAGGTTAAGAAAAAGCAGTGGACTGTGAAATTTATCCGATATCCAACTCGAGGTTTATTGTCAGCGGGATGGCTTGCATTTGCGCATGAAAATTCTCTTCAACAAGGGGATGTTTGTACCTTTAAGCTAATCAATGCCGAAACTATAGTGCTAGAAGTCTCCATATTGAGGAGACATGAGACATGTTAACTAAGCAGCTGTAGCAGTTTTGCATCATTTTTGGGGTTAAATTTTTTGTAATTTGTAGTAGTATTGCTTACATGGTTTAGTAGAAGTAAGACTGTCCTGATTCTTATGGCCCATGACCCAAAAGATGCTCAATAAATGGTTTAAAGGTTACAACCAAAAGGCTATTTATTGACCATGCTTTAACAGCGCAAAAACAACTGCATTTAATACTAGTTGCAGGCTCAATTAATTACATTGGTGACTTGATTGATTTGACCCAGTTGTAATAACCTCTTAAGCAACTCTCTGCCTGTTCAAATTCATTATCACCCTCAGAAAAAAAAAGTAAAACAATTTATTAAAGACCCTCTGTCCCTCCAGCTGCCTCGTGTATCCTCATTGCATGTTATTTAAAAATAACAGCAAGCTAATTGTGTGGTCTTAGCCAGGTTATTATTGGATAGAAAGATACAGGGTCAATAAAAAGTTGGCGTTCAAGAATGGATTCTTGCCCCAGAAAAGACAATGGAAGCTTGAATTTTAGGGCAAAAACACCCCGTTTTTTCAAGATAATTCTAAACGGTACCATTCATGATGGAAAGCTTGTAAGAGTTGGTCTCTCTATGCTCTTATGTTTCTTAATTATATGATATCATAGGCTTCGATTATTTAGATACTGCATGTCTCCATTTCTTTTTTGGGATAGATTCTTGCACAGAAGGCTTAATTTTTGAAGATTTTTATGTGCATCAGGACCTTCCAAACAAATTTGTGAGAAAATATGGTAAAGATCTGTCAAGTTCTGTTGTCCTGAAAGTTCATGGTGGTGCAAAATGGCAAGTAGAGCCTGTCAAACATGATGGTGAGATATGGTTTCAAAAGGGCTGGCAAGAATTTCTTCAGTATTACTCTCTGGGCCCTGGATCTTTCCTAGTTTTTGAATATGATCAAAGAAACTGCGGTTTCAGTGTAATCATATTTGACAAAAGCGCTACGGAGATAGATTATCCGTTGAGTACCATAAACGAAGATCATGATGAGCCTAATCTTGAAGAAACTGAAAATGATGTTTCAGTTGAAATCTTGGGTCACTTTTCACCATCTCAGACAACAAAAGAGAAATCAACATTACCATTCTCTCGGCCTAATAAAAAGATAAAGCTAGAGAATTCCACAGAAGGCAAAGGTATGCGGTTTCTTCCTTACACTACTTGTTAACATTTTCTTGTTGCTTCACTAAGTGTCCTAATTTTGCAGCAAAGAAAGGAGGCGCTTCTTGTCAGAAACAGACATCAGACGGGGCTGTGCCCAGAGGACAACCATTAAGCGCTGAAGAAAAGGCTAAAGTACTTGATAGTGCTGCCACTAATTTTAAATCTAAAAATCCATTCTTCATGATTGCAATGCAGCCAACATATATTCATCTTGGAAAAGTGGTACATATTCAGTCTGGAATTAAATGTTTCAAATAATGTTTTCAGCATTGTAATTTGTTCTTTTTTTTAAAAAAAAATTGTTTGTACAGGCTATACCAGCAAGCTTTGCCAAGAAATATTTCCACAAGCAATGTGGTAATGCCATCCTCAGTACAGTGGAAGGGAAGGCATGGTCTGTTGTGTACAAATATTGTTTCTACAATGGAAAAGCAGGAGCTAAATTTGGTTTTGGGTGGAAAGAGTTTACACATCAGAATCACTTGAATGTTGGTGATGTTTGCGTCTTTGAGCTGGTTAATCGTGCTAAAACTACATTGAAAGTTCTCATTTTTCGACATAACAAAGGTGCATATAGCAATGCTTCATTTTGTCAGCTGTAATATGAATTCAATGGTTAATTTTCAGAAGTTACCTGCTTTAAGTTTAAGTGATGCAGGAAATAGCAAGCAATTGAAACAGGAAAAGGCTTCTAGCAGCAGGAAATTTATTCAAAAGCATTCAAGTTCTAAAATTCCTGAAGCTGTTGAAGCTGCCAACAAATTTACCTCCTTGAATCCATTTCTCAAAGTGAATATACAATCCAGTTATTTGCAGCATGGCAGCGTGGTGGGATCTTTTATCTTGTTAAAACTTAGAACATAGAAGAAAATGATCAATTTCACTTCTTCCATTGTCATGTTAATAAGTTGAAAATGTGATGTATTGAGATATTTTCCTTGTGCAGGCTATACAGACAAAGCTTTTCATGGAATGTTGCAAGGAAAACACAGGGAATGTAATTTTACAGGTTGAAAGCAGACTGTGGCCTGTGAAATTAATAACCAAACCTTCATCTAATAAAGGTTGGTTATCTGCAGGATGGCCTTCATTTGCGAAGGAAAATTCTCTACAAGTAGGAGATGTTTGCATCTTTGAGTTGGTTAACAGGAAAACGATGCTGCTAAGGGTCTACATTTTCAGAAATGTTTAAGCAACTTGAACACATTTCCCATCTCAAATTTCATAATATGTTTAAGTGATGTTTAGTTTGTTTTAAATGATGAGACCTCTATTTCATTTGCTGCTCTTGCATGGCTTGGCACTTGGCAGAGCACAGAAGTGTTCAAGGTCCATTGACCAACTTTTGTTTCATCTTCATTTTGCATTTGATGCGCCCTAATATCAAGTAGCTATATGGGTCTCGACAATTCCGTCGTTTAGGTCAGACGAATCCCTTAAAAAAAATTTAGTTAAATTCTTGATATGTTAGTCCATATGATAGCCAACAAATTACCATTTGGTGTAATCATGTGAAAAAATTGACTAAATCATTACATAATTGATATGGTAGTCCATTTTTTTCAGCCAAAAATGAATTGAAAGCTAGCACAAGCTGCACAACTGAAGTTGATAGTATCATGTTTAATATGTAATCACTCTGATATTGACAACAATGAACATTAACAGAAGACAAAATTCAGGTTGACTAATGTTATTTCTGGAAAAAAAATCTAGTAAAGATCTTGCTGGTCACAAAATCTAGTTGGTCTATATATGGGATGAACCCATCAACTAAGTGTAATTGACGAGCACTAATTACATGCCCTGAGAGAATTCAGACAGAAAGTATTTGTTTATCTAATTAACACTGTTCTATAATAAATAAAAAAATTATCAAATCTAATTAAGAAAATGATTAAGAACTAAACAAATGAGTTATGACTAAACTCCGCATGCAGGGCCTCATTTCAAATGACAGGCCATTGATCTGCTTCATTAAATGGTGTGCAAATTATAAACAGAAGCTGTGACTGTTTAGCTAACCAATATATATTGCTCCATCTAATTATAGGATCAACCTTCGCCCTTCCAAATGCCCAGTTACTTTCATTATATGCACTTTACGTTGTTTTTTTGGCCTCCTCAGAAGCTGGAAACATAATCAAGAAAGCAACAGGCAGAACTCATTAGACTGCTACAGTTAATTCAAGAATGGATCCAAAAAGGGTCCATTTCTTCAAGATAATTCTTGATGATACCATTAGAGATGGAAAGCTTGTAAGTGTTCTTCTCTAATTAAATCTTATTATGTGTTATCTTATATTTGTTCTTTTTCCATGTCTCCATCTATCACTTTCTTGGTGTGAAAGATTTATTTTTGAAGAACTTATATGTATACAGTGTATTCCAAGAAAATTTGTGAGAAGATATGGAAATGATCTGTCAAATCCAATAATTCTGAAAGTGCCCAGTGGTGCAAAATGGAAAGTAGACCTTGTCAAATATGAAAATGAGGTTCGGTTGCATCGTGGCTGGCAAGAGTTTATGAATTATTACTCTCTAGCCCATGGATCCTTCTTAGTTTTTGAGTACAATCGAAGCACCGAGTTCAATGTAATCATATTCGACAAGAGTGCTACAGAGATGGACTATCCATTCAGCATCAGCAATGGAGATAATGACAATTCTGAACCTGAGAAAGAATTCGAAGACCAAAAGAGTGAAGAATCTGAAAGTGATGATTCTGCTGAACTCCTGAATCGTTCCTCGCAGCCCAATAAGAAGATAAAGCTAGAGAACTCCACGGAACAAGTTGAAGGTATGCAGTATCATCTTGAAACAGTTTATGAAGTACCCTTTTGCTTACTTTACCTGAGGACTTGATTTTGCAGCAAAGACAGGAGGCTTTTCTAGTCAGAAACAGACAGGAGATGAGGTTGTGGTCAGGATAAAACCATTAGCTTCTGAGGGAAAAACGAAGGCACATGATAGAGCAGCCAGTTATTTTAAGTCTAAAAATCCATTCTTCGTGATTGCAATGCAGCCAACATATATACATATATTAAACCTGGTTAGAATTTATTTATGTATTAACTAGGAATTAGCTTCTCAGAATTGTATATAATTTGTTTGTTATTTTCTTTGTAATTGCTTGTTTATAGGTTATCCAGCAAGATTTGTCAGGAAATTTTTTGTCAAAAAATGCGGCAATGCCATCTTCAGATCTGTCAACGGCAAAACCTGGTCTGTTCTGTATGAGTATCACGTGGGTAGCCATGGAAAAGCTTCAGCTACGATAAGTAATGGTTGGAAAGAATTTACAGAACAAAATCATTTGCAAGTTGGTGATGTTTGTGTCTTTGAACTGATTGATCGAGCTAAAACTACATTAAAAGTTGTCATTTTTCGACGTAACAAAGATTCAAGTAGCAACAGATCACTCGGTCAGTTACAGTTTCTGAAACCAATTCTTGATTGAACTTCTCTTTTTCAGTTTGCTTCTTGACAATGTGACACAGAAAACAGAACTTATCTTGGTTTCAGATAATGCAGGAACAAGAAAGCAATTGAAACAGGAAGAGAATTCCGGAGCTGTTGAAGCTGCCAATAAGTTTACATCCACAAATCCATTCTTCACATCGAGTATTGGATCTGGCTATCTGGAGCATGGCAATTTGGTAAGGTTTTGAACCATATTAATGCATGATAGGTATGTCATTAACTTCACTGTTTTTTTTTTTTTTTTTTCCTCTTTTGTAGACTGTACCAAAACGGTTTGGCGGAAAATGTACCAATAAAGCCACAGAGAATATAAAGTTAGAGGCTGGTAGCAGACGGTGCCCTGTGAAATTAATCAACTATGACCATGCAGCAAAGTTGTCTGCAGGATGGTCTTCATTTGCGAAGGAAAATTGTATACAAGTAGGAGATGTTTGCGTCTTTAAGTTGATTAATTCTGAAAAAGTGTTGCTGAAGGTCACCATTTTCAGAAATGTTAAGTAATTAAGTACTTGTTCAATTCCTATCTTGGATTTTCTTTTCTGTTTCAGGATGAAATGATATATTTCAGCTTTATTTTCAGAAATTTCTGACTTCATTTTATACTCTTGCATGGTTTTACCAGGATTGTCATTATCAATAATATATATAAATAAGCCTTTGATGCCAATAACATGAAATGTAATGTCTTTATTATTATTATTATTATTATTAAGGAGGTCCGACGACTAAAGTATTGATGGATTGTACTATAAGAGACAGTATTTCCCTTTTAAATCAGGTGAAAATTAATTTCATAAATCAACAACAATAGAACTATTCAAATTTCTTAATATAATGCTAACTAACAATACACTACTTGAGGAAAAGTGAAAAAGAATCGCACTTACTAAAAATTTCAGACTTCTTGTGTTTGTGAATGAAATGAGTCATTTTTGTAGGCAATTTAGATAGTTTTTCTATAATGCTGAGACTTCACTCCTTTGGACTCTCTTGGATGGTTCAGTAAGTAATTTTATTGTCACGATTATTTAGTGTTTATGATTGATATTCGAATTTTTTTTTTTTGGCATCTGACCATATGTAATTTATAATTTCTAGAACAAATGTTGATAAGAAAAAACTTTAGGTTAATTTTGGACAATTTCTCATAAACATATTATTATAGCCATAAGATTCCTAACTAGTAATCACGCAAAAGTAAAAATTGACTGAATTCTTGGAATATATAAATGAAAAGGATAAAGATTTGCGTCGCGATTAGTAACGCTACAGTGCGTCGCAGAATTACTATAATTTCTCTTAGTTCAAAATTTTTTTTTCTTGAGATTATTAAAAAAAAAACAGACTACAGATGTTTAAATTCTTATACGATGGGTTCATCCATATGCAATTAGGTTTTAGATTCAAAAATATTTTTTTTATAGACTACGGGCGTTTAAATTCTTGCACGACGGATTCACTCGTGTGCAATTTAGGTTTTAGATTTCAAAAAAAAATTACAAACTACGGATATTTAAATTCTTGCATGACAGGTTCATCTGTGTGCAACTTAAATTTTAGATTCCAAAAAAATTAATAAATAAATAATTAAATTTTCAAAAAAAATAAAATTCAAAAAAAAATGGAAAGGGTAAAGTTGAAATTTCAACTATCTTACAATGGACTGTATATATCACGAGTTGCGACATGTATCGTATATCCAAATGAAACTAAGGTTTGATCTTTTTACAAAAAAATTTTAAGCTCCATCAGCCCCAATTCTATATTGTTTTATTTTTATAAAGTACAGAAAGAAGCATTTATTAGTTACTTATACAGGATGAAGAACAAACAAAGTCAAACAATACAGCTAAGTTTTTTCTGCAGAGATATTCCTGTGAAGTTATAGAGGAGGGAGCCATATGATCCAACTCACCACGGAAGACGCCACTTTTGGTGGGTGTCAACTTAACGAACTTGCCAAATATTGAATCATAAAAACCAATTGCTTGCATAGCATTTGTGTGTGTGATGTTGGGAAAAACTAACCCCTTGCAATCCAACAAATACCTTCACAACTTTAGATCATAATTTGAACAAAAATACTTGAAAAATAAAAGGGAGAAACACACAATAATTTAACGTGGAAAACTTCCAAATGGAGAAAAACCGCAGACGTTGTCAAAAGACAACCAAGAGAAAAATATTCACTATGTGAAAAATTATTATAACCACACTACAAAATATTTAATTCTCACACATACCCAAAAACTCAAGTACACCTAAGAGAATTTCCCTTTAAATTCTCTACTATTATAGCTAATAGCTTTAATGGTGCACCAAATACAAATGGTGATTGACAAACTTAACAAAGGGGGGGAAGAGTCCCTTTTATAACCAACTCCCTCCCTCCTTCCTTTACTTCTAACCAATTTGGGATAACTCACATTTTTAATTTTTCATCATATTTCAACAAATCTCCACCATGATTAAAAATTAAAAGAACAACAGCTACCTCAATAACACCATCAACTATGACAGTCACAATTCTAAAAACAAGAATTGTTATACTCCACTATAAGAGTATACACACTTGGAATTCACCAACTCCAAGAATTTTTACCTCAGCCAGTTCACGTCAAAAAACTGCTAATAAGTTATGGTGCAACTTCCAATGTTGACTTTCTAGGAAGTTCATTAGCCATCGACATCAATTCCACCACACACCTTGCATCAACTGTCAACTAATGCCCGTGTGTAAACTATGGACATGCTACCTATAATACATCATTTTCCATGGCAACTCAGTTGGTAGCTCTCATGCCATGAGGATATATATCTTTCCTTAATAAGAAAATCCATCATCTCCTTCTTCAAAGACGACTGCATTAGTAGCATGACTTTTAGGGCCATTAGCCGAATCAGCTCCACCATTTTTGTAATCCTTCCTTACATGTCCAGGTTGTCCACATCCCCAGCATATAATTTTCTTTTTGAAGCCTTTATTCTTCCTCCCATTTCCACAAACCGACAATGCTGCACTTTCAGAAGACTTGTTTTCTCCATTTTTCAGCCTTCTTTCTTTAGAAATTAGCTTACTTGTCACTTCTGAAAAATTCACATTTTCTTTCCCGTACATTAAAACTGTTTGCATGTGCTCATAGGAAGGTGGAAGAGACTAGATAAGTCTCAACGCTTTATCTTCATCATCAATCTTCACTCCAATAGATTCAAGTTCAGAAACAATCCCATTGAGTACACCAAGGTGCTCAAAAATTTTTGTACCTTCTTCCATTTGCAATTTGTGAAATTGCTCCTTCAAATATATCCTATTTGAAAGACTTTTAGCCTGGTACATTTCCTCAAGCTTTTCCCAAAGCTTCTTTGTTGATGACCATCTAGCAACATTAGTAAGAACATTTTTGGCTAGGCAGAGATGAATCTGACTTGCTGCTCTCATGTCTAGCTCCTCCCATTCTTCTTCACTCATCTTGGATTTTCCTTTGACTTCATTACTGTCACCGGATTTATCTAGCTCATTTCCTTCAGACAAAGAAGTTGGTTTTCCCCTCAAGGCCTTATACAATCCATACTGGATTAGTATATCCTTGACTTGTACTTGCCATAACCCAAAATTAATTCTCCCATCAAATTTTTCAATATCAAATTTGAAGCTTATTTTTGCTCAACAATGCACAGTACCTCTGTATACTTACACAGTACTTCCTGCCACAGTGACCTCATGCGTGAATAATTAGTGAACAATTGTGTCTACAAAATGCAATAAGAAAGTTTCTAGGAAAGATTGGGGGGACACAAATGGT
Organism: Mallotus japonicus; assembly: GCA_949634005.1. NCBI lineage: Eukaryota > Viridiplantae > Streptophyta > Magnoliopsida > Malpighiales > Euphorbiaceae > Mallotus > Mallotus japonicus. The sequence goes on along the minus strand of CATIWK010148854.1, from coordinate 8,101 downwards.
ACCACTTAAGTCCCAACCTCCTTAGGCGATTATAGCCTTTGTGACAAAACTTTCTTGGCTGCACTTACTTATACAATATCACACTCAATAAACACAATACCGTATTTAAAGGACCTCCAGTTGGATAACAACAATTTCTAAAAAATCTTTTATGATGTGGAAGATCGGACAAAGCCGCAACCACAGAGCATATTAAGAATTTTAAAAAAATTTCTACGCCACCTTCAAGCTCGTTATCGAACCATCGGCTCTGATACCAATTGTTGGGAAAAATTAACCCCTTACAATCCAACAAATACCTTCACAACTTTATATCACAACTTGAACAAAAATACTTGAAAAATAAAAGGGAGAAACACACAATAATTTAACGTGGAAAACTCCAAAATGGAGAAAAACCAAGGACGTTGTCAAAAGACAACCAAGAGAAAAATATTCACTATGTGGAAAATTATTACAACCATACTACAAAATATTTAACTCTCACACATGCCCAAAAGCTCAAGTATACCCAAGAGAATTTCCCTTTAAATTCTCTACTAGTATAGCTAATAGCTTTCAATAGTACACCGAATATTGTTGGTGATTGACATACTTAACAAAGGGGGGAAGGAGTCCTTTTATAGCCTAAGGACTCCTCCAACTTCTACAACAAAACAATGTGGGATAGCATCCATTTTTAATTTTTTTTCATCATATTTCAACAAATGCCCTGTCCAGATTCGTTGTCAACAAAAATGGGCACTGCCTCTCTCCATTTATGAAATTCAATTACTGCAACTATGGCTTTAGCTTGATTATGTGTGTCACTTCTTGTAGCTGCGAAAAAATACGAATTGCAATTGGAATTAAGACAGAAACTAGGTTCAGAAAAAGAAATGACAGGCACTTGAGCTTTTTCGCCAAGTTCATTGGTGAACTAGTCTGAGCTGAGGATGCTGGTCCTAATAATATTGCTTGCACTTTCTTGTCCTTTATCAACTCCATAGCTGCATGAAAGGAGACGCAGAAAATAATCAGAATGTTATAAATACAGCATATTTGCTTTAAATCCATTAAAATTTTCACTTTTTTTTTTTTGCAAAACTTGTGCAGTATATACCTACCATAGCTACTGAAACGGTGCTGTCTCTCTTCTTGATGTCCCTTGCATCCAAAGGAAATTGGTATTTGAAGTGAGGATGAGTGCGGTTGAAGTCTGATTGGGCCAAGTCAATGCAGCTCAGCCCCATATTGCCGGTCCAGTCATATTCACTATCAAAAATTGCACCAATGTTCACCATGGTTTTATTCCTCTTTGTAGCCATCACCATATCTAATTCTATGAACAAACTCGTTAAAGAAAGTAGTAAAATCAAAGAGAAAACAAGACTACTGGAACTATAATTCCTCATCTTAATCCACAATTCGCTTATAATATATTGAATTTAGATTTTGCATGCCCAAAGGGCATGTATATATGAGAAATTATATTGTAACATAGGTTTTCCATGTCAATATAATTCGTTTGTCTTTTCATGTCATTATTTGACATGGAAAACAGTGTTACATTATAATTTCTCATATTTTTCCCCATTTTTCCTATTTGACCTGTCGTTTTTATATGTTATTATTTCATAAATTAAAGGACAAAACTGATTTTGCGGTCCCTCAACTATTCCATTTTTTTTATTGATTCTTTATACTTTAATTTTAACTTAAATGATCCATCAATCTTTATTTTTCTTATGATTTAGTATTAGTTTGAAATTTTTGTTAAATGCAAGTACAAAATGCAGAAATGACTAAAACTGAAAAAATAACTTTCTTGATATTTTTAATAATTTCTGAAGGAAAAATAATTTCAGCTTGAAAATAATGATCTTTTACAGAATAATTTCTTGAAAATAAAATAAATTGTAGCTAGCTATTTTTTTTATTTATATATCTTATTTTATTTGAAAATAAATTTTATTTTATGTGTTGCAGGTCCAAATTATGATTATAAACTATATGATGGGAGCTAGCCATTTTTTCATTTATATTTCTTAATAGTACTAGCTAGTATCCATATTATATATTAATTAATGGATTAATAGACAAATAGACCCTTAAATTTGTGACACGGGATCAAATAATGCATGTCTTCCTCATCTTCCTCGATTCTTTTTCTTTCAAATCTCACAACCGCACATCTCTCAATCAACAACGCATCCAGACCTCCTCTTCATCTTCTTCTTTGTCTTCATCTTCATCGGCGTCGTTGTTTTTTATTTTTTTTCTTGATCTCTGCTTGTTTTCTGACAATCACTCACGGTGATCTCTTCTTTTTTAGTTTTGATTTTTTAGTGTTGGATTAGTAGTGCTACTGCTGATTTCAATTCCTAGGTTTTTTTTTTTCAAGTGAGAAATGGAAGTTGTTGGTGGCAGTGGCGGCAGCGGTGCTACTGAAGGAGAGAAGAAGAAATCGCCGAAAGGAGGTGGAGGAGGTGATGGTGAAGTTTTTTTTTTTTTTTTTTTTTTTGAAAGGCGATGGTGAAGTTAAGTCTAAGAGGAAGATGAAAACTATTTCTCAACTTCAAATTCTTGAAAAAACTTATGCTAGTGAGTGAGTGATGTTTACTTTATTTTGGCTTCAATTTTGCTTGGAGTCATTGCTCTTTCAACAAGTTTTCATTTTTTATTTGATTTTTTTAGCTCATTTCTATGGCAATTGGTGCTCTTTTTGCTTCTATTTGCTGGTGAGTGAGTGATCATTAAGCCTTTTTTTTTTTTTGTAATTTAATCAGTCTTTTTCATGTAAAATGGAGGAGAAATGTTGGTTGGACCAGCAAAAACTCTTTTCATGGATGGAATTTCAATTGGTCTAGACAGTTCAACTACTTACCAAATTGTCAGATTTATGAGGCAAATGGTTCATACAATGGATGTGACCATGATAATCTCTCTTTTACAACCAGCACCTGAAACATACCATCTCTTGATGATATTATCTTACTTTCAGAAGGTCAGATTGTGTATCAAGGTCCCCGTGAGAATGTTCTTGAATTCTTTGAAAATGTTGGTTTCAAATGCCCAGAGAGGAAAGGAGTAGCAGATTTCTTACAAGAGGTAACTTCCAAGAAAGATCAGGAGCAGTACTAGTGCAGAAAGAATCAACCTTACAGATATATCTTAGTGCCTGAATTTTCACAATGCTTCAAGTCCTTATACATTGGTGCTCTGTTTTTCGATTAATGCAATCTTTTGTATTGATGTTTTTTCAAAGGAGAGGTGTTTCTCAGTGCTCATTATACTGGAGAAGATTTAGTGCCGAAATTTACTGCAGGAGAAGCTTGGAAGAAAGTATTTGGTCATGTTTTTATGTATGTTAATTCTATGATGGTTTGAGAAGATCCTCTCTTTTTTTGGTAGGATGCTAAAGAATAGATGAAAATTGAAGTTCAAATCTGGGCTATTGTTTCCCTGCTTCAGAAGTTCAAAGCGTATAGTTCCCGCTTCTCGCATTCCTGAGGGCAATGCTACCGCAGCACAGCCAAATGGACCTCAACCTGCTGGACTGACCAATAAAGCTACCACATTAGCTTCATCACTCTTACCTCCGCCTTCTTCACCAGCATCTTTTACAAAATCAGCTCTTCCTTCCACTACTCAGTCACCTAGTTGCTTATTGTCATTATCTGCCAATTCACTTGGTGGTCCTGCTTCCACAATGTTTGCCACTGGCCCATATGCCCATGAAACGCAACTAGTTTCTCCTCTCGTTTGTCAACCTTCACAACTGAACCATCTACCGGCCCACTTACTCCCCCGCCAGAGTTGGCTCATTTAACTACACCCTCTTCCCCTGATGTGCCTTTTGCTCGATTCCTCCCCTTTTCTGTGGATTTGAAAAGCATGGAAAAGGCCAATTTTATTGCTGCTAATGACCCAGAGGATGGGAATGCATAGAGAGTAAGGATTGAAAATGGCGGGCAAAGGTGATGGTGGCGGGTGGCAGAGCGTGAATAAATTTATTAATAAAATATTATGTTTAAATTTATTCACCTTCCTTATTCAGAGCGTGAATAGCACGCTCTAATTTCAGGACCAATTTGGGTTTAAATGGCCGAAAAATTGAAATTTTTGGCTTAATTGTATATAAATGTTGAAATTGGACCTATATGGTCCCGTGTCACGAGTTTAAAGGCCCCTTTATATATTAGTCCATTAATTAATTGAGATATGCCCTCATTACGTATTCAAAAGTTGGTTATTAGTTTTTCTTTATTTGTTTGGTCATCAATTTTTTCATATCCCTCGTTAGTCATCATACTTATTCCTTTTTAAATTATAGATTCTATATTTACTTGTTCTTCTTTTTTTGTTTGTGTGTTTAGTCTTTTTCTTATTTTATACTTCATTTACTTTTTCTTTTCAAAGAAATTATAAAAAAAATTATTGATATTTATTCTTATGAATCATCTATGCCATTAAATTTTTAAGATTCAAAATCTCATTAGTCAAATGGTTAGTTAAAGTTAAATGATTTCTCTATACCAATAGTTTAGACAAAAAAAAAGTTAAAATTTAATAGACTCTAAATTAATATATTTATTTACTTTAATTAGAGAAATATGAAAAAAATATAGATTAAAAAATAATATTTTGTATGTTTTGCTAAATTTTATATAAAATATGACAAGTAACGTGTAGTGAATAAATTAATATGAAAGGAATCCATACAGATATTTTACTTTAATCATAACTAAGAATTAGAAAATATATATATTGTGGTCACAATATATATATATATATATATATATGGTGGTCCGTTAAGCGTGGCTAAAAGTCTGCTTGTACCGAAGCTAGTATTTTTAGATTCCACATCATCTATATCTATATATCTATTTATATAAATATATAAAAACTAAGTTCATGAATTGTGACACCTCATGGTATTAGTGCCACGTGACACTTTCTATGATTCATAGCTGTTGTTCATTTTTGTTGTATTTTGATCTTGGGTTCTTTTAATTCTTTGCTGATTTAACTTATTTCAGTTACATACGTTAGATGGAATGGAAAGTGAAGGTTCTTCTAAAGATTTGAAGAAGCAAAGTTATTAGAAGCAGCTGAGCATTTCTTGCAGCCACCTATCATGTGTACGAAATAGACTGTTGTAGGTGATGATTTTCTGAAGTATGATCCTTTGAATGTCTTTGACATTATAGTTTCTACCTTGAAAAATCTTGCAGTAAAGGTAATGAACAAATCACATTATACAAGCTGCAATGCATGCCTTTATCATGTCTTTTTAATAACAAGAAATTTGTAATATATATATATATTTTTTTTGTCACTTGAGTGGTTGACGTCAGACATGGATTTCTACTGTTCTATTTTGAAGCAATTTGTACATGTTTGTTGCAGCAATGTATTTGCTACACCAACTGGCATTTGCGTATTCATGTCTTTCTTTTTAAAAAAAAAAAAATTGGACTTGAATTGTCTTCATACTCCACTATCATAAGTGAATAATGTGATGTAAGGTAATAAAATTGTAATCTTTGTTCTTGAATAAGTGGTTCTTTTGGTTCTTGAGGAAAGGCTACTCTTTGTTCTTGAAAAAGCTGTACATATTTTTGGTTCTTTGAGGGAAGGTATGTTTTCAAAACCCATAAGTGTTATATGAATTTGCATTTAGCTAGGTGCATTTACTAAGATCAATGACCTTAGTTTTTGTTGGGAAAATTGACAGTGTTGGCACAGCGGAATAATATTCACAGAGACAAAATAAAATTACTGCAGAAATAATCAAGCAAATAAATATATGGAAGCGGTCAAACCGGCCAACAAATGAATTAAATAGGCGGTTAAACCAGCCAATTGGTTAATCAAATAGGCGGTAAAACCTGCCGTATAAATAATAAAAATGACACCAAAATTTAACGTGGTTCACCCTTAGTGTTGGGCTACGTCCACGGGACAAACTCAGAAAAATTCTTTCACTATAAAATAGTAGGTACAAGAGAGAGTCTTCTCTAGATTAACACTAGAGGTATACAATAACAGAGATCTCACCAAAATAGTGGCACTCAAAGTGTTTCCCACACCCCAAAATAATTTTTTCACTATTTTGTCACTCACCCTTTGAGAAAATTTTCCCAAACCTTAAAAAAACTCTCTCACTCTCACAAAGTAAAAATTGCTTAATTTTTCCTCACAGGAGCTCTTTCTCTCTCGCCTGTTTTTGCTCCTTATTGCTTGTCCCTCCTTATGCACGTACTCTTTCTCCCGTATGCAAAGCCTTTATATAGGCTATAATATGCAGAAGAAAACAAATACATTTGTCAACAAAATTTTTTCTTTTATGGCTGCACCGATTTCGGTGCAGCCTTTTTTGACTTTTTGAATTTTTTTTTTTATATTTTAAACATTTGGGCTCCACTCCACTAGGAGGGACCCACTACACAGATGACATCCAGATTTTTTCCAAGGCTTTATTAAAGAATGTTAGAGCCATCTCTAATGTTTTCAGGATTTATGGGCAACTTTCGGGACAGATTGTTAATTGGGCAAAATCTGAAATTTTCTTTGGTGATTGCATTAATGTGAAGGATTTCTAATTTACAGCATCTGGCGGGTATGGTTAGAGGACGTCTTCCTTTCAATTATTTAGGGGTGCCTCTTTTTGTTGGGGCTCCAAAACGTCGCTGGTTGAAGCCCATCGCAGATAAAATCTGCAACAAATTTTCTAAATGGAAGGGAAGTGCTCTTTCTATGGCTGGAAGCTTAACTCTTATTCAGTCTATTATTACTAGTTCTTCCTTCGCGGTTTACAAGTGGCCACAGTCTCTCATCCGGCTCTTAGAGAGATGTATGAGAAATTTTCTTTGGTCGGGTTCTATTGATTCAAGGAAATTGGTTTCAGTTCTTTGGAAAATAACTTTTCTTCCAATTAAAGAGGGAGGTATAGGAATCAAGCAACTTACTTTCCTTAATGATGCCATGCTTAGCAAAGCCGCTTGGAATTTAATTGTGGGTAAGGTTCATCCTATGGTAACTCTTAAACAGAGATTTCTTAATCTTTCAGGCACCCCAAAATTATCTTACATCCAATCTTCCATTTGGCATTCTCTTAAGAATATTTATTTGCAGCTCCGCTCTGAGATTCTTTGGTTTATTTTCGCTAACAGTCAGCTCAACTTCTGGACGGATGAATGGATTATCCCAACTGTTGCCTCTCAGCTTAACCTTTCGGATTCTGATCAAAGAAACTTGTTTGATTCTGTTTCGTCTTTTATTGATCATGGTTCTTGGAATCTTTCTACCATTGATAATGAGGTGGTAAAGTCTAACATCGCTGATATTTGTCTCATTGATGACGATCATGATACTTGTATTTGGACTCGGCATAGAGATGGAGCTTTAAAAGTTAAACACATGTACAATCATTTAAGAGTATCTAAGCATCTAGTTCCTTGGGCTTCTTTTACTTGGAAGGAGTTTTTACCTCCATCAAGAAGCTTAATTTGCTGGAGAGCCATTCTTCATTATCTTCCAACTGAAGAGAATTTGCGGTGCAAAGGAATGGTTTTCCCTTCTCGTTGTAGCTTATGCATGGTTCATGTGGAATCAAATGATCACTTGTTCACCTCTTGCGCTTTTTCGGCTGCTATGTGGCATGCAGTTTCTCTTCTTTTTGGTAAAAGGATTGATACTTCGGGTTCTCTGCTGCATCTGATTCATGGCGCCAGTCAGCATTCATTCAGTTCGCAGATTGCTGCTCTGTGGATTACAGCAATTGTGTAAGGTGTTTGGGTCATTTGGAGAGCATGAAACAAGGCTATTTTTGAAGAACATATGCCAAATATTCATTCCTCGCTTCGTACTTTGTGGTCTTTGATTAGGGAAGCAGATTTTTTCAAGCATGGTTTTATGCATAATTCGGTTGATGATCGGCGTATTCTGCACATTCTGAAAATTCCCGGTGATACCTCACTCTCATATTCCTATTTGAACAAGGACACTTGCCCATTAAGTAAAGGAAATATGTCTAAGGTTCCTATTTGGAAAAGGTTCTCAAAGGGACACAAATCCTACAAGACTAAGGAATCATATTCCTAAGAGGTTTGAGTCT
>CATIWK010148852.1:0-18970 GCA_949634005.1 Mallotus japonicus | reverse complement strand
AGCACAGTAAGTTCGTTCAGATAATTGGTCAAGCTGGTTCGTCTCCACGTTTCTCTGTTCACAACAATTGAGTCTTGTATGCGTGATATTTTTCACTAATTAAAGTTGCAGCAAAAGTACATAATTCCCCCAAATCTATGACGCTACTTACAATTTAATCCCCTTTGTCATTTTTTTCGTTTGCAAAACTAAGAGGTGTGTTACGCTGAAGGTTGATTACAGTCTAGCAGTGTAGATCCTTAACCGATATCACTCTTGTATTTTTTTTTTGGGAGATTCTTTCCTACACTGGGTGTATATACACCCAATGGTAGGATTTAAAACACAAGACACATGTCTTGTTTTAATTAATGAAGTTACCAATATTTTAATGTGTTGTCTTGGACCTTACCATTGGGTGCAATACACCCAGCCTAGGCAAGAATCTCTCTTTTTTTTTAATATAAATATGATGCTTAACTCTAAATATAAAAAATATAAAAGTATAAAATTAAATATTCAAAATATATATAAATAAAAATTTTGCATAGAAATATGAAAAAATTGTTCATTATTATCAATTAAATTGTATAATTATATGTTATTTTCTTTAGTTTAAAAAATATATAACTCTTTCTAAATTTAGTTTCTTTCTTTTTAAAAAATTTAAACATACATAAAAATATATTTTTTTAACTTTTTAAATTTACAGAAAAGGTCCTCAAAATTTTTATTATTGAAATGAAAACATTTTATGGAATAAAAAATGCCTACTAATTTAAGTTATATGATTTTTTAATTTATATTAATATATATATTACACAAATGTATAAAAATGTATTTAATTTGTATTATGGATCTCACTACATATATAAATATGGATCGATACCCAAGTATAGAAAAAATATTTCTCATAGGTTGAGATATACACCTGTATAGATAAAAACCATACTTTAGTAGCTCATTAATGGATGCCCTAGAAGCATTTAAGAATTTCATGTCTTAACGTCAGACTACGAAATAATAAACATTTATATGTCTTACAACAGCATCACACTGTGGAAATATCACAAATGCCAAGTCTAAATCTCATTTAGACATTCAAGCTTATATATATGTATCATATATCATAATTTAGGTATATATGAATATTTCAGTTTGATAATTTTTTCAAAGAACCCATCCCTGCATGAAGTTGGTCTCACTGCCCATGCTTCTTGGAACAGAAGATCCTTCAGCTTGGACATAGTGGTGGTACCTGTTTAAACACCAAAAATCAGAGGCATACTATCATTAAACTCAAGGGAAAAGATATAGAAAGAGGCCGGCACTGTCGCCAACCGCGTGAAATTCCATAAACGCATGATAGCTCATGATCAGATTGGTGTAGCTTATACTAGGAGAACCATGTCCTAGAGTGTTTCAGGCAAAAAATCAGAGGCATATAAATAAACTTAAAAAAAAAAAGTTTTCTTGTAGTGGCACGCATGTACTGCAGGCCGCATGATGTAGAAATCAAATTGATATCTTATGGCAACTGCCATCATGCATGAAAAAAATTAGTATTACCCTATTTGTAGAACAGGTCCAGGATCGCAGTCCAAAGGATTGGATTGAGAAGGATGCAATGTGAAGTTGCTGGTTCCATCTGCTGCACCAGAATTCCATAGGTCTTGAATGGCTGTAAGATTTTGCCCTTCTGCTTCAAGCTGAAATGGAACAATATTGGAGGTAAGTGATAGATTAGAACTATTATCAGCAGTTAACTGGCTTCACTTGGATATATATATTGTGAGTTATAATAATTTTTTTTTTTTTTTTTTTTTTTGATGTGGCACAACCTTAAATTTGAGTTGCCTGTTTAAGTCCCCCAGATGACGCTCCTGTCAAAGTAAAGCAGAAGGCGACCATCATCATAAGAACAAGAAACAACAATTAGAAGACAAGGATTATGAGAAGAGTGTAGCAGTAAAGCCAACAAAGTTGATCAGTGCTTGGCGCGGTTGAAGGATCAAGAGCTTTGCTGGAATTATAAAGAACAAAATATTGTAATATATATGTAATTTGTCTATACACGTTACATAGACAAAGAATTTTTCCGATTTTTTAATGTCTTAATCTGCTGCTGTTGGCCTGTACTATGCATAAATATGTAGAGGCATCTCTCGTCCAAGTTAGAGTGTCCCTAACAATTCCTTATTATCGATCAATGTATGCGACTTCGCTTACCTTTTTGCGAAGATCTTCCATTTGCTCAATCATAATCTGTGTCTGCAAACAAGTAAAATGTACATGTGAGCTTCACAACGAAAAAAAATCCTATGACACAGTGTATAATCCATAACATATAAAATTCTGATTAAAAATAATCATATTGCTTGAGGTTACATTAAACTGACAAAGAAGTCAACCTTTCTTTGCCTGGCCAGTGCAAGAGCTCCTTCAAGCTGCTTTTCGAGATTTTGCAGCTCCTTCACACTCAGTGGCCCTAGATCTTCCCCAAGCAAATGCCTTATACAACATGAAGACACTGTTAGTTTATGTGATTTATCTCCATAATCTAATCACAGGCCTATTAACAACTTTGTTAACAACATGAATAAGATACAAACTGAACATGAGAGCTGTAGTAAATTAATGACAATATTAGAAGTCGTACAACCTTTGAGTGCGTTGCAGAGATTCATATTTTGCCTTTAATTTCGTCACTTCTTGGTACCAGCTCTGTAACCAAAGACAAGGAAATAATTAATACTAGAAGTACTTTGACCATGTAACACATTCATTACTAAAATCGGGCTAAAACAAAATTTGTGGTCACTTCGTTAAAAAATTATACTTTAATTTTGAATTTGACCTATATTACATAACGGCGGAAAACATGGATACGAATACCAAAAAATAGTTTCCAATTCAAATGTCTACCTTTTAAATTAGAGTGTCTGAGTAGCACGGACTTGAAAAAATGAAAATATAGATATGAAAAACACCTATTAATTAAAATATCCGTACAACATAGATTTTCACAAACTAATATGTGTGATAAACACCGTAAGGATATATACGAAGAAGCTTCTTCTTATGATGAAAAAGGCAATTCATTTGCATGCATATTAAAAGCTTGCAAAGGAGATGTCAGAGAAAAGAGAACCTGTGTTTCACGCTCAATGCTGTTATCTTGAGGGGTGAAACAGCAACGTTGATACCGCTCAAGTGTTTTGGTTGTGCTGCGGAAACAGAAGTTATAAGAAGAACATGAATTATTGATTTGTATGGCAATCAACAACACGAGCATTAGTACTAGCTCGCAAGCATAACCCATAAAAACATCGCAACACATATAGCCTATAAACTTCACCAATCCTTACTGGAAATTACTTGCTTACCAGGTGTGTTGCACTTAACAATTGAAGGATGAGTTACAAGTGTTTCATACGGGAATAATAAAAATGTGACAAGTAGCTAATCACTATAAACTAACTCTACAGAGGTCACAAATTTGACTGAGATGAATATATCCCAAATTAACTACCTATTCTTTTTTTCTTCTCCTTGAGCAATGCTTGATTTCATTTCTTTATTTAATTATTTAACTTCTAAGATTATTGTATATCTCTACCATGAATTTTAGTCACCTTCATCAATTTATCTTATTTTTAAAATTATGGCGAATCAACTTTTTGCAAATCTATGTACTATCAAAATAAAATGTATCCATGCTGACATGACATGCATATATAAATTTATTTGCTGATGTGAAAATTAAAAGAAAAAATTATTAATTTTTCTGTCCTTAACTTTCATTTTTTTGCATATATATCTTTACCTTTACAAATAATTTGCACATGCATTGCAAATATATCCTTACTTTTACAAATAATTTTCACATGCATGTCATATCAATATGCTAACATATTATTTTAACAATGGATAGATTTGTAACAAATTAAAAAGTTGACATACCAATTCGTCACAATTTTAAAAGTATAATAAATTTACAAAAATGACTAAAATTCATAGTATAATTATACAATAACTCTATTGTTTAATTATTAGATTAAAAAGTCTTTATTTGCCAGCACTCGCCAAGATACATATATTTCTGAAAGATACTTCATTATGCTTAACGTTAATAAGAAGGTCGTTCTCTAAATTACCATTAACAAAAGAGAATGATAATAAATTAAATTAACATTTCTCTCCTTTTTACTCTCGTGGAACTACAATTTTTCTTTTTTAAGAAGGGGCTGCAAATCTTTGCTTTCATCAATAAATACAATATAAATTCTTGGCAGACTAACTTATATTTCATAAACAAAATATTTTTTTTTTCTATGGACACTCAGAAATTTATGATGTTCAAATCATAAACATTATTTTTACTAACAAATATTTTTCTTGTTCCCATCAGAGACGTAAGAGCATAAAGTTATTACTTATCTTTCCTGTAAGTCCAGTTTTGCACTAGAATAAAATAGCACTAATTATTTGCTGAAAAGAAGAAAGTTGGAGAAAATTCAGAAAGCTGAAAACACAGTATTTGGTTTAAACTTGCACTAATCCGTGCTAATTGCCAGGTTCTATAGGCCTGACTCCTTGCAATTTTAGGCAACATATAGAACGCTACATTTTCCCTACTTGCCTTGGTATTTTGTGGCAAAAGGAAATAAATTTTCATTCATGTAATGAGAAAGAGAACCTAAAAATATAAAGAATAAAGAAGAAGATAATTTCTTGACCTAGTAGTGTCGGATCCACCATTTCAAACCCAGAAAGGAACTGATCAAAACTTTTATAACCGAAGAAATCAAGTGCAAAACAGCTCAAAAAGAAAAGGATCCCACTTGTAATGGTAATAATAATGATAATGCAGTCTAATGGGTTATTGGGGGCATGAAAGAGAGCTCAGGGACAGTGATAAAACCAGAAGACCAAAGGATCAAAAGACATGAAGACTAACTGATCAGTCTGCTCAGACCATTCAGGATGATTGCTTAGGTTAACCTTTTATTGGAGATAGAAGCAAAAACCCGAGAGAAACATTAATGAAGATGCAGGAAAAAGGGAAAGGGATAAGGAGGTGCAGAAGATAAGGTAAGAAAAGGAAAACCCTAGATCTTACACGGAGGTCCAAGAACAGCCTCCATCAGTGATTGGACTTGGACAAAACAAAACAAAACAAAATCCTGATTTTCAATCAGATGTTGGATGGTTTCAGGCGAAAGAAAAGAATTTAATGGGTACTGTATAGATTATTATATCACTTCATTTTACAATCAAATGAAAGGGAGAAAAAAAAAAAAAAAACAAAACAAAACCCAAGGGTCAGGAGAGACGAGGGTTTCTCAAAGAACGAGGAAACGTGTCGATCCATCATTGGGAGGACCTCAAAACATTTCCTGAAAGGTCTGATACCAAAAAGCTCAGAAAGAAATCATGGGAGCACAAGAATCGGTAAAGTTGGGAGATTTCAAGAAGAGAAAGAGATGTCAGAGCCAGATGATTAACAAGAAGCACAAGACAGAATTTTTATGAGTGACAATAAAAGAAAGAAAACTATACATCAAGAAAATTACCCAGAAAACAAAAATTTAAAACAAGAAAACCAAAAAAAAAAAAAACATTTTGAGCACTCATAAACCCCCCATAGAGAAGATGTTTAGATGATAGGTAAAGAAAATGTTTGAACAAAACTAGAAAACCCTTTCTTTAATTAGTTTATAGAACTGAAACCGAAACAGCTAAGAATCCAAAATGAAGCAAAAAATATATATATATATACATATACATATATGTATACAAGGAAAGAAAACATACCCAGCACTACCAAATTCATAGAGCTTTCCACGACTGGAGAATATAATAAGAGCAACCTCAGCATCACAAAGAACAGAGAGCTCATAAGCTTTCTTCAACAACCCATTCCTCCTTTTGGAGAAGGTGACTTGGCGATTAATCTTGTTTTCTATCCTCTTTAATTCCACTCTTCCTCTTCCCATTCTTGCAGTAGTTTGTGTTGATCAATATCTGATTATGAAAAAATATTAAAAAAAAAAAGATATATATTATATTAAGAAATATATGCATATATATTTATATAAAGATTATAGGAAGATGCAAGTATGTATATATACTGTATCTGCAGGATGCTGTTATGGAATAATGGTGAAATTGGTGTTATACAAAAATGGAGGTAAGAAGAGAACAAATAATTGCAAGTCTGAAAGAAGTGGGAGTTAGGGTCCTGCTACTGCTGCTGAATATATAAATGAGCAACAGAAGAAGAGAAGGGAGGACTAGCACTAGCACTTATGTAGATCTTCTTTTTACAACAAAATGGAAACCCAGCATTTCTCTTCTTTTCTTATTATTCTTTTTTCCATTTTTAATTTCAGCAAACCCTTTTCTCTCTCTCTCTCTCTCTCTCTCTCCTGCTGCTGTTGCTGCTACTACAACTACTACAGTACGGTACATACTACTCCTCTTACCTTCAGTTTCTTGCTTAGAATTTTCCCCTTTTTTTTTTTTTTACTTTTTCTACGCTCTCTTTCTAATGCGTGAGAACACACTCCAATATTGGTCAACAAGTCATCTCTGCTAATTACAATTAACTATTTCTTGGAAAAGCCTTGCAACTTAATTAATTTCTTGCTTCTGTTTAAGTAAAAGTATGTGTTTATGTAAAAAAAAAAAAAAAAAAGAGAGAGAAGAATAGGATAAGAGTTTAATTACTATACTTTCTAATTCATGATCCCGTTTGAATGACAAAAAATTAAGATAATTATAATTTTGTTAAACTAAAATTTAGCAGATATTTTAATCAATATTATGAACACTTTACTTTTTTGAGTAAAAATTTGTTTTTCATTTGTCCAAAAATTGCCTTTCATGTGATCATTGCACTAAAATATATATAATCTTCCTAACTTGATTAATATATTATATATGTTGAATATTCTATATGTATTATTGAGTATTAATTTGTATTAAAATCATAGGTATTTTATTAGCTTCATATTCCAACTATTTATATAGTTGATTAGAGGAGAACCGTATAAATGATTGCAATAATCAAAACATATTAATGAACCTCCTCATGAATAAAAACTTATTAAGTTTGTTATACGCTTGCAAATTAACATTATAATTCATGAATTTTTTTAACAAAAATAATAACAAAATTTGTTAATAAAGTTAAATATTTAATTATCTTTACATCCATTCCATTTTCTTTCACTCTCTCCTTTCTTTTTGTACATATTAAGTGTTTTAACTTTAATCTACATTTCTTTATGCTTGTTGTGTTAATTGTAGTTTATTAAAATGCGATATATTAAATTTTTTATAAAGAAATGTAAATTAAAGTTGGAACTTCCTCTATGTAAAAAAAAAAAGAAAAAAAAGAAAAAGAGAGTGAAAGAAAATGGAAGTGATGGTTTTATTTGATTTTGATATGTAATTTATTATTATTATTATTATTATTTTGGTTATTATTACTATTAGTAAGTATCGATGGACTGCACAATAGGAGCATTCATAATTCAAACTCTACACCTTAAAATGCCCTTGGAGAAGAGTTATCAAACTATTCACTCACTGGTATTTTTATCATTATTTCCTTTCAACTAATTTTACACATTCTACTAATTATATTGTTGATATTAAAATAATATATAGAGTTTAGAAAATATGTTTTTGATTATATTATTTTTCGCTTTTATATATATATTTCATCTTTTTATAAGTTTACTTCTGCCTTAACTTTAAATAATAATATAATAATATAAGAGATAAACATTTCATTTTAAAAAAAAAGTTATATCTATTATTATCTTATGTAAATATTTTAATTTTTTCAATATGTAGTAGGTCATTTAATGAAGGGTTGAGATTAAAACAATTAATTTAATGGTTGGAATTGTGTGACATGATACTTTTGGTATCATGATTATGATTTTTTTCAGCATTTACCGACTGGAGGAACTCCTTACTTATTGTAATTGTACATGTCTCCACCGTTAAATCTAGCCGATATATGAGCGTTACCGAACACGCAAAGTAGTGGCTGGCAATGCAAACTTTTCTCATTTTCCTAATAATCCTAGCTACTACGAAACTAAAGCCGCCTCAAGACAGAGACGTGAAAAGGAAAATCTTCATCACTTCCACGAAAAAAGCCTAGCTATGCTACTCATCCATCATCATATACACTCACAATGCATTTATATATTCCTTTTGACTTTGATTTTCAAATGAAATGACCGCGTTTTGCATATGGCATGCAGAGAAACTATACTGTAATTTTTTTTGTTCTAGTTTAAACTTTACAAAAATATAATATATAATCGTGTTAAATTAATTATTAAAAAATTTTTACCGCCCCCATTAGTTTGAAAACAATGATGAATAAAGCTGCATTATTCGGATACACGTCCTTTGATAATGTCTTCAAGTATGTGCATTAAGAGGAAATTCATATATATACACGTTTGGGCAATTATGATAGGTTTCATTTGTAGAATTGATTAAAGATTGAAATTCTACAAATATAATCTATCAAGATGTTTGTTCAAAAACCTATAAATCCAGATTTGATTCAAAAAAACACATACCAACCATCTTGCAAGTTCATCACAAATCTCAATTAGTATTGGACATGTATTGGCACATCCTTTTTTTTTTTGGGTACTAATTGGCTGCACTTTTATAATGATAACAGGAATTAAGATGGTGCTATATATGGATAGCTTTCTCTTCTGAGGATAGGGTTGCCATCAATAATCCAGTACCCAGTTTGGTGCCTAGCTAGTTTTTAATAGAATTTCTTTTAGAGATGATCTACTCAGTCAGCAATGTCTTCATCTACTCCTACATTAAGTTAGCAGACCTTTTGCCTCTTGCTTTACTTTTCTTTTGAATTCCAAGCATTAATTAGGAATTGTTGCAGAGGGATCCTACAAAAACCTAGCTCCTAACCTAAACCAGCAAAGAAAGTGATTTGATACTAAACAATTTTTTAATTGATGCTTTTTCTAATTGAGATTTTTTGCAAGGGGTTTGAAATTCTTGTAATAGTTGATACTGCTTGTTGTTGTAAATTAAACTAAAAAAATTGCTCAATATACATGATTATTGAACTTGTTGAATTATTCATTTTTTTTAAAAAATTCTTGCCACATATACTTCCCAATAGCTAGGGATATATGTATTGTAGACACATCCCTTACAACATAACATCAATTGTCATTAATGTTTACTGATATATCAGTATCAATGTCCCTTTGTTCCTCAAATAATTAATGTAGTTGAATTATTGGGCAGTTGATGTGAGCATGCAACTGTTACACAGACACAAGCTAACCAAGGAGAAAATATAATTACAAAAGTGGCATGTTTTTTTTAATGGCATTTTATAAAAATTGGATTTATGCTTGATGACAGCTTTCTTTCTTTTTAACACCTTATTTGTAAAATTTTATAAAGAAATTAGGGAGAGTTTGAGGAAATAAAAGTCCTGAAAATTAGAAAAAAAATACATGTTTATATTTATAATTAGCTGCCAACTTGATGTAATATAGCTAATTAATTATTCTAAATGCCTACAAATTAATACACAATATGGTTCGATCTTTATGGTATTGATTCCTATTAACTATATATATATATATATGGCCATTAAGAATGGAAATATATATATGGTTGATGATGACATAAATACAGTATATTAATAACTTTTGTAAATAGGATGCTTTGGAAAATTAGGGAAAATGGATATATAAAGCTAGGCAAAACGTACAGGAAACGGTCTAGAGGAAGAAAACAAATGACCAATTCATAGATAAGTAGTATAATTAAACTGCTGATTAGTATAATCATGATGAAAAATGTGAATTTGTTAAATATGGAGCGATGAATCACTGGAATTATGTCTTACAATTCATATCCGCTATATAAACTTAATTACATTTCCCTGCCTTTTAGCAACGTCCATATGATATATTTAGTATTAGAAGTCACACTTTAGCATTGTAAGCATGTAGATGATTGTTGTTATAATTAATTATAATTAAGGTAGTCTGGCATTTCAAAGAATTGAACTTGCCATAGCTTAGTTCATCTAGCTGGGTGTATATTTGTTGTAGCTCGGTGACTATTTGAATTTGATGTGTGATTGAACGAGTGGTTATTATAGCACATTATTTTCCAAAAATATATTTATTTAAATCAGAATTAGAATACTATTTAAATAAATTGTTCACAACTATAAATTGAAAAATTATTTTCAATTTTTTTGGAAAAATTTCATTATCAAACATTAAATAACATTTTTCATTTTTTAAAATAATTTATTTATGAAATAAATAAAATTTTTCACAATTAAATAACCTCTGATATTTTCGTAGGTTTTTATTTCCTTATCCTTGCCCATCTGGTGCAAGGGGAAGTACGAAATTGAGATCCCACACAGCCCCTACAGCTTGGATTGTGTTTTTCATGCATCGACATTTCTCTATCGGAAGCCCCACTTCATGTCCAAGACGTATCTCAATTCAATGCCATAAAAATAAGCCTAAGCTACAATATTCCCAAAAAAAAAAAAAGGTTATGGTTATCGAGTGTTGATTGAATTCTATATATATACGTAAAATTTAAGCTCTGCACTAATATAGCTTAATTCTTATTGACATATTCATTTTTTATGAGTTGGTCTATATTAAGTTTCAATTTGGACTTTACATGATGGTGAAAATTTGACATAATTTTCGATCTAAATCTATCTATTTTCAATGGCTAGTCAGTAGTCACTTTTTTTTTTTTTTTACCAAGTCAGTAGTCACTTGTATAAACCTTTAGTACACTTGATACATATATGTGACCCAGACCAGATATCAAGATTGTCTGCCTAAGTTTGTACGCGATTGGACTATCACAAAGTGTTCAGAATTAGATACATAGATGTGGTTAGGTTTTACTCCACTCCACTGCCGCAGTAAGTACTCATCTAATTCTTATCCACCAATAAAGAAGCTACTACTTTTTGCCCACAATATGCCTTTAAACCTTGCTATAAAAATTAGCAATATTGGCATCACCATGCCATGTGAACAGACTTTTGACACTTATTCATCCTTCACCATCACCCAAGAATTTAACTACAAAGAGGTGCAAATACGATAAGGCTTGAAAAAGAAAAAGATAAAACGCAAAATGAATAGTAATAGTTGCAATATTAAAGTCAGTCGCGCTCACATTTACACACATATATACATATATAAATATTTTTATAATTCTGATAGAATTTAACTGAATTAGTAAGAGTTTATTGAATTTCAAATATGGCTGATTTAGATTAAAAAAAAAAGTGACACACCCACGTGTATATATATATATATATATTTTTTTTTTCTTAATTTGCCTTTGTGGATCCAACTGCCTATAGAGAAGGACAAAGCAGAATATAGGGTGGGGTGTCCTATTAGCAACAAGGACCGAAAGTGGTGGTGGAGGTGGTTAGGGCTTACCATTTACAGAAAACTTTGAAGGATGAGTAGGGTTCTTGAATGCAATAAATTTCTTTTTCTTGCAATAACCTTCACTATCAGCTGAGCTTTCAGTTCTTAGACTTTGAGCATGCTGTGTTTGTTTACTTGTAATGAAGAGGGAACAATGAGTACACAGTCACAATAGGACTTGCTTGGAATTATCTTTTGTCTCTTTTCCAAAACTAATATTCATTTGATTTTTCCTATATTATATACTTAACATGTGGTTTTATAGTAAAATTATTTGGTGAAAACATTTTGCTAAAAACCATGTGAACATTTGGCAACTTCTTCCCAACCAGTCAGTCTTTTACTTACACGCAGTTGTGTTGTGGGGTTTTGAATTAATATAAACTAATTAGAAACTGTTAATTTCTAGTTTATTTTGTGCTAATGGGTATATGGGTTCTTCACTCATGTCTTTGTTGGCGCTGCAGTTCATGTGGGCGGTGGGGTAGATATAAGGGTGAATATTTCGTCGGTTCGGTTTTTTTTTAAATAATTTTTTTATTGAATTGAATTAACTGAATTTTTTAAGTATATAACCAAGCATGGATTTGGAAACCTCCTATTTTTCAATAGAAATATTGGCCTACTTCCACATCAGATATATATATTATATAATCCTTTTAGTATTTTTATGGAACATGATAGAACATTCATATTGCCCTCTGAAAAAAAAAGTCAAAATCAAAAATATAAAGTAAGCAAATTGAATCGGTTTCGATTTATTCAAAAGTGTTGCTCATCCCTAATAAAATGACCAAAATGATGTGGTTTTCTCATTTAGTTAGTTCGGCTATTTCGATTAACTGAATTTTTTAAATATAACCAAACTGAACTAAACCATATCTCAATTCAATTTGACTTATAAAAATAAAAAATAAACAAATAAACAAATCATACCCAATCGATTCAATTTATTCTCATCCTACGTACATGTAGTTTTCAATCTGCCTCAGGATTGTCTTCTTAAAGTAGAGGAGCTTCGATTGGGACAGATTCCAATGCTCTCACTATTAATTAATTTATGGTTATCACTTTTATTGAAATATGATTTGTTAGATAATAATTAGAATTTTTTTCCCTTTAGGATGTGTTTGAATGGAGGGTAAAAGTGGATAAATGTTAATCCTATAATGAATTAACCTTATTGAATTTTTTTGGTAAATTTTAAAACATTGAAATTAACAGTTAATTCCATTACCACTTAACCCCATATATATATTTCTATTAATCTAGTTGGGAGTAGAGTAAAAAATTGTAAAAAAATTTTATTGAAAAAAATATAATTTTTTCATTTTTTCCATTTTATATTTATTTGTAAATTATTCATCTGCTCAAATTTTTCTACATTAATAAATATATAAATTAAATCTATAAAAAAAATGTATAAAGCAATTTAATTTTTTATGGTGGTTTTATTATTTCTATTTCAATCATGTTATTGTCACTTATTTATATTTTTAAGTTTTCACCTTTTTATGCTAATGCTTATGAAAATGTTAATCATATTAGTACTAATCAAATATTATTTTCATCATTTTAAATTTAATATATGAAAAAATTTGTCAAATAATCAGTATATATATTTTTATGACTAGCTATAAAGTATAAACTAATTGTTATAGGTAATTTTATTTTTTCATTTTTTATTGTATTCTTTATTAACTATATTATATAAAATTTATACTATTTTTTATGTGTAGGGTTTGTATAAAATATATATTATGTAAATTTATTTTCATGAATTTTTTTCTAATAATTTTTTTAATTATTTGGTATTTTAAAATTAATTTTATTGTTAAGAAAAAATTAATAATAATTTATTTATTTATTTACATTATTTTAATTATTTCATATATATTAATATTTTTTTTTCTGAAAAATCTATTATATATAGCTTATGTATCAACTATACACCTTATGTATTACTTTTTATTTACCAAATAAGGCTAACAATTTAACTATTACATATATAATTGTTGTTCTCTTAATAGTTGCATTTGTAATTGTTACACCCCTTTTCTAACCCCATTTCAAACATGCCCTTAATTTAATTAAACAGCCAAAGATAAAAAAAAAAAAATTAAAAGAAATTAAAAAATAAAAAGTCAGTTCATTTTACCCTCCCAAATTAAGTGTGCAACGTTAACTCCACTCCATATCAATTAGATCATTAAAGATAGTTTCACTTATGTAAGTAACTATCCTTTGGTCAATAATATCAAATTATATACGTTAATATAATATACTTTGCTATAATTTTTTTTATAATATCAATATCTAGAATTCACTAAATTTTTTAACTAATTTTGTTCGATTCAAATAAAACCACAAAATTTTGCTATAAATTTTTTCATGCAACAAATACCTATGTATCAGACATTGTGCAATGCTCAGCTATAAATAATCGAAATTTTTTATGGAAAAATCCATTTGGCACAAATTGTGCTAAAATAATTTGGCACAAATCAATTAATGCAATTTATAATTATTAATGTATCCTTAAGCACATTAACTTCCAAATTAAATGGAGATTTGGCTCTAAAGGAAACTAAATATTTAGAATTAAATATATAGAAATGAATTAAATTTTACCCTAGAGTTCGGCCAAAAAAATAGTGTTAACCTTATGTGGTTTAATTCAAATCCTAAATTTTGATCTTTGACAAATAATTTACATTGAACTAACATTGTTTATTAAGTGTGAATTAGGTTTAATAAAGCTCTACTTAAGTGATTAATGTCTCAATTCATTTGATGGAAGTAAGAGCTTCAACCATATGCAAAAACAAGTCAAATTGATGCTGTCACGAGCTGATATCCCTATCGTGACCAATAAGGCTCAATTGATGGAAGAAATTTGAGCCCCTTACGGTCTGCGATCACGATCGTGAGGTGCTTGTGATGGTGTCACGAGCTCCTTCTCTCGTGATCAACAGGCGACTCAGTTTGCCTCAAGAATTTGAGCCGCTCACGATCGTGAGCTGCTCGTGACCAGGACTTTTCACAAGCTCAATGGACAATTTTAAAAATAACGGCTAGTTTCTCCTTGATCACGACCATAACCACATAGTCACGATCGTGAGCAGCAGTTTTTCAGCACAAAAGTCAAATTAAATTAATTTGATTTTTGGAGACGTTAGAGATATGTCTGATTACTCTAACAACTATAATCTGAGTTGTTTATCTATATAAACACTTCTTAGAGTTGGATTGAAGTCTCAAGATACTTGATTACTAAAAATTCTTTCTTAAGCATTCAATTAAACTCTCAAATTCTCTTTTAAACAAATTTTATTTCTGTATAACTCTTGAGAGAGTTGGTGAGTGTTTAGAATAGAGATTCTTATTCTTGTATTTCTGGGTTTGAGAAAATGGGAATTGATATTCTATTTTAAAGGAATTGGTTTAAGTGTTTAACCATTAAAATACTTGGGATTTGGTTTAAGAGTGAGCCTAGAAACTCTTGTTTGTAAGGTTTAAAGAGTGAGCCTTAAACTCTTGTGTAATCTCAATCTTGAGAATAAGATTGTGGGTGATTGAAAATTCTAACTTGGGGATAAGTTAGGTGGAAACAGAAGATTGTTGAGAATCTGAACTCCTTAAATCTTTGTGTTCGTCATTCTTCCTTCTTAATATTTTTTTCAATTCTTGTTTAAATCGATTTAATTTCAATTATCTTTCAATAGCCTTATTCACCTCCCCTCTAAGGCATTTTCAAATAGCCTAACATTTTAATATTATGATCTGTACAATTTTTGACTGCTTAATTAGAAACTTCAAACTAAATAAATAACAAAACTAAACCTTCAAAATTCATCAATTTTATTCAATTAAAAGAAATTATTAGGGTTGTTTATACATTTAAAAAAAATATAACTAATGAAATATTTATTTTTTACTATTTTATTTTTAAACTAGAAAAATAAGTTTTCACTAATTAAAAACTTATAAAAAATAATTTATTTAATTTTACACGGTTAAAACAAGATTCCACAACTAAAATTTATTTTTATAAAGT
Source organism: Mallotus japonicus (assembly GCA_949634005.1). Taxonomy (NCBI): domain Eukaryota; kingdom Viridiplantae; phylum Streptophyta; class Magnoliopsida; order Malpighiales; family Euphorbiaceae; genus Mallotus; species Mallotus japonicus. The sequence continues at coordinate 3,421 of CATIWK010148852.1, read as the reverse complement.
TATATGGAGATATAAAGTGTGGTCAATATTGAATTTAATTACCCATAGTCCCAATCTATACACATCTCAATCTTTTATACACATATATATTTATTTGGACGAAAGAAGTGCCTCTTGACGTCAAATACTTTATTATTACTAATATTTTTAGTTCCAATTTGGCCTAGTAGTGATATTAAAGGTGTCAAACATAATATTATTATAACACACATATAAAATAAAAATATAAAAATTGCATTTGAACATTAATGCATCACATTTATTGAAATTTTTTAATATTAATGTGGTAAAGTAACAATATATATATATATATATATATAAGAAAACTACATACTAGACAATAAAAATAAATAAATAATAATGTGAAGTTGAATTGTTAAAATTTTAAATTTAGATATCATTGTTTTGATTTTTTTTTTTTCATTTGATACCTCCGGTATCTGGTAGTCATAAAAACTTCGACTATTTTGGAGTCGAGCTAGGTGGACCCACAAAGACGGGCAAGGTTCTCCTAACATTTATTTTTTTTATACATAAAACTCAAATCCGAGATTCTACTTAAGGGAATCCAAGCTTCTTGCCACTTGGACCAATAAATGTTGGTTTGATTTTTTTAATTTACATTTTTCAAACTAAAAAAAATATTTTTAAGGATCTTGTTAAACGTTAATGTTACTCATTAATTAAAAATTAATTGAAAATTTTACTTATATGAAAAAAGAACTAAAATTATAAAGTCTTGCTATTTTGAGCTTTAAAATATATATATATATGAAAATGCAAACTGAAAATTTTAATAATGTCTACAAGATAATACTACATTGACAAGAAAAAAAATGATATGTTTAAATTATAAATTTAATTTCTCAAATTTATCAAGTAAATATATTACATAAACTTAATTTAATTATTGAGTTATATTATGACGAAATTAAGTAGCAAGATTAAAAATTATAGATTTATTCACATGTAAAAATTCGTATAAAATGCTTAAATAATTTTTGTTCTTATTAAGTCATAGTTCAGTTAAAGAAATAATATGAATTATTGACTTGTTTGATTAATACTAATCATATATATATATATATATATATATATATTAAAGCTGAAGCAGAGAGAAGGGTGTCATCAGGTTTTGACACCTAGCACTCTCTGCTTCCACGTGTTAGATTTTGAAGCTCTTTTTTTTTTTTCCCTTTTTTGGCCCTCCTACCCTCTCACCCTTCTTTTACCCTCTCATGTTTTTTTTTCTTCATTTTATTTGATCTCTTCTCTTCGGTTACCATAACTGAAAATCAGGGAGACAGTGAACAAAGTGGCGGATCCATTCTCGCTCTGATGTGCGTCATGCCGTCTCTCTGTGATGACCTAATTTCTTTTTCTCCTTCTGGGCAAATCTTTTTTTGTTTATCAGCATCACTAATGTTGATTCCCACTGCTTGAAATTGATTCCATAGTCCAATTTTCATTACAAAAAGAAACAATCGACCTTACATGTATCAAGTACTCTTCTTCTTCTTCTTCTTGCTTGCTTTAATTCTATTTGTATTTGATTTCTAGGAAAATTGAAATGATGAAAGCCGCAGGTGCTTCCTCTTGGACTTCATATGTGGCAAAAACATCGAACCAAATTAAGCCCTGTAACCTCTCTCATTTCAATTTCGCTGTTTGGCTCTTCTCTTTCAGGTTTGAATTTTCTCTTACTCTATCGCTATCTGCATCCTTAATTTTATTTTATTTTTCTTCTCAATTTTCAATGCTCTGTTTGTTCTAATCTTTTATCCTTGGATTTGATTTATTGCTAAATAGGTGAAATTGAGTTTTATGTTTGTATGTTTTTTTTTAGAAGATTATTTTTTAATTTTTGTTTTCATTTCATATGATATTACGATTTTCTCTGATGACCTAAATTCTTTCGCTCCTTCTGGGCAAATATTTTTTTATGTTTTCTTGGTAATGAGTTTGTTCTTATATGAGTTTAGTGTTATGTTTATGTCCCACTTCTGAAGTGTAAATAGTTAGGAATAGAGGATCTTAGAAAATTAGAAACTTTGTGATTGTGACTGTTTAAGCAGATGATGGTTGATTATAGTTCTTACTTTGGACAATTTTTTCTCCCCGTGTGTTCTTGCTTTGTTTGAGTTGGTGACTTTTTTTCTTTTGATTGATTGACTGCAGTGAAGCATATTATCCTGCTATTACCCCCTTTTTGACAACTGTAACAATGGAGCATGACAGGTGTTCTTATCTTTATTTTAACTTTATAGTTTTACTGTGGAATATAATTATTTAATTTTAAATGGTGATCCATGATCACTTGTGCTTTGTGACTTTATTCCTTTCCTGGCGCAGCATTTCCTTATATTTTTGTTTATGGCCTTAGGCACGCTCCTTGAGTCAATTCGTTTACTAAAATGTATTATGGTCTCTATTATTTTTTTTTCTAATTTTAATATAGCTAATTCTAGAATGGAGTTCCATGGCATTTCTGTGTGTCATAAATTTGGGAGAAAGATAGGAGTGTTGTGCATATTCTGGTGCTCTAACTATTTTTAATTTTCCTTCATTTATATAGCCTTTCAGTCATGTTTCTAATTACCAGGTTATATTCTCCCAGCACTTCTGCAATTACTCTTGAGATTATGGGTCATCAACTGCAATTCTCTCAAGTGTGATATTGTTCTTTACTTAATTATTCTGCTTGATTAATTGAAGTTTTCATGTTAATTTATTTTTTTATGGGTCGTGGCCTCGGCTTGAACTTGATAGAGCTTGCATTTTATGATTTAAAACTAGATAAGCCATTCATTATGGAGGATCTTCACTCGGGGGAAGATTGTTTGTTTGATAAGTAACTTCCTGGTCACAGCAAAATCCCAATACCTTTTGAGGGTGTGATGGTCATCTCAAATATCCACCAATGTTGGAGGGAGTTAATTGCCTATATGGTGAGAGTTAGTATAGGTTCATTAAACCCTCATGTTAATAGAAAATCATATAATTGAGGAATCTCTGTTTTAAAACAGGGGCCAGAAAGAGGAGAGAAGCCTTATATGGTAAACAGCAGTAATGCCGCTCAAATAAGCCTGTAAGCACTACTCTCTAGGAGTGGTGTGCATGTGTGGAGAATGGGTCTAATCAAATAGTTTGGTCAGCATAACTTAATTCAAGAAAATGGATACTTGAGGCTAATATACCTGAACCAGGTCTTTATACCAAAAAAAAAAAAAAAGATAGATTTTTTTTTTATAAAGGAAAAGATAGACATAATTGTATTGAATGGTGACAAAATATTAACTGCAATATTTACCTACATACGTTAAACCATGTTTATTAACTGTTTGATAAAATGGTCGTATTTTTTTTCTCTTTAGCAGCTCTTTGGATGTCATTACATGCATGAGCCCTTACCTGTAGGTGC
>CATIWK010148846.1:0-14161 GCA_949634005.1 Mallotus japonicus | reverse complement strand
GACCCTCAGAACTTGTTTGATGGTTGAATGCAAGAGAGGTCCTTCTTTCTCCCAAGAAATGAGCTTTTCAAGTGCAAATTCTTCTTCCTCTTCCTTTTCCTCTTTGGTTTCTCTTGTTTTTCTTTCACTTTCAGGACGTTTTTTTCTCTTCCCTCTTTTCTTCTTTTTTTTTTTTTGAAAAATCTTCAGGATCCCCTCCTCAAATCCACCTAAGTCTCTACTTTAACCCCTCTCCTTCTCCTTCTCCTTCTCTCAATAATGTCCCTAGAATTTTAGTTCAATCTCCACCAAGTATTTTTTCATCATTGCTCTTTCCTTTCCAGCTCATTTTAGCCTCAAAAGTCTTTGGTTTTGTTCAAGAAACGAAGCTAGAGGAGTTGGTGAAGTTTGGGTTAATGCAGCAATAAATAGCGTTTATTGCTGCAGAGGACAGGTGTGATGAGGTGACGCCTCATCGATGTCCAAGGCGTAGAGGCGATCGCCTCTACATCCAGGACTCCCTTTCGGGCCTAAGGCCCGAAAGGCCTGGGTCGAGAGGACAAAGCGGGCTCAAGGTTCTGGGCTGGGCTTGAAAGACTTAGACTAAAGTTTAAGCACTCGGATCTATTCTAAAAGATTTGGGATTCTTCTTGCATTCGAAATACGAAGTTTCTCATCAACGGGCTTCATTGCGGGCCTAAACAGAGGGTGTCTACACCATTTTAGGGCCAACTCCAAATAGGGGCAACTCTGAAAAAAAAAACCAAGTAAATAAATTAGAAAACAGATAAGGAAAAGCCTAAATAAGAAAATTGAAGAATGCATTTCATTAAATTCCATAATTGTACCTTTCTCAAAATTCTCAACCTCCTCTAAGGCATCTTCAATTGAAACTGGAGTTGATAACAATCTCAGCTAGTCCTGAGAACATATTAATGCTTGCACAACTTTTGGAGTCAAAGAACTCCTAAAATAATCTAGCACCCTCCCTCCTGTGCTAAATGTAGATTCAGAAGCCACAGTTAAGATGGGCACAACTAACACATCACGTGCTAGGCTTGACAAAATTGGAAATCTCTCAGCATTAAGTTTCCACCATCTGAGTATGTCAAATGAGCCCTCCTCCTCAATAATAGACTCAAATAGATAAAGTTCTAATTCAGTCTTTTTGCCTCCACCAATTCCAAGTTCCATCTTGTGCTTCTTAAATCTGGCTTTCAATAAGTTCATAGATTGCCCAGATTCAGCAGAAGCAGGTTTAGATATAGCAATTAATAGGCCAGATTGAGAACAAGCTTGAGAAGGAGGTTTAACAGAAGCAGGGTAATCATTAAAGAGTTCTACAAGTGCATATTTCACATTACAGAACATGCTTCTACCCACAGAATTCCCATACATTTGAGTCAGTTGATACTTCATGTATTCCAGCTTATCTCTAGGATCTAGAATAGTAGCAATAAATATCAACAAGTTCATCTTTTGGGGATCCCCCCCAATACTTATCAAATTTGGCTTTCATTGGAAAAGCCATTGATCCTTTACTTGCATCACCATAATTTTTCCACTCATGTAATATACAAAACAGATCAAATATTTCAGTGAAAAAAGAGTTTGTAGTAACATACTGAGAACCAGAGATTCTCAGAGTCATCTCATAAAAATGCTGTAAAATTCAACAAGTTGCTTGACTGAAAGCCAGTCCATGAAATCAAGTACATCATCACCTAGATTTTCCCTAAATGCATGCTCACATTCCTCATATTTTTTAAAAACTTTATCAAACAAGCAAGCAGTTTTTAACATAACATATGTTGAATTCCACCCAATAGGCACATCTAGACTCAATGAACATTTACAATCAACACCAATAAGCAAATTCTTTAAATTTCTGCAACCTAGCAAGTGAATTTCTAATATACCTAACTAATTCTCTAACCCTTTTGACAGACATGCCAGATTCTTTTAGCCCCTCATTGACAACTAAATTGAGAATGTGTGCAATGCAATGCATATGAGCAAACTTAACTCTAATAGCAGATGTGCCCCAAGATATTATTTTTTTTTTTAAAAACCCAAGTGCAGTGTCATTTGAAGAAACATTATCTATTGTCACAGTACAGACATTTTCAACACCCCATTCAAGCAGATAGCTTTCTAAACTTTTTACAATGTAGTCACCCCTGTGAGAGGTAACAGGGACAAAGGAAATTTTTTTTTTGGAGCTGCCACTCAGCATCAATATAATGAGTAGTAATGCACATGTAATTTATGCGTTGAATTGAAGTCCAATAGTCAATTGTTATGCTAACTCTTTGACTTTGGCAGTGCTTCATGAAAACAGATTTCAAATTCAACCTTGCTTCTAAATATGCATTATAATAGTCTCAGTTGACTGTCCATCTGCTAGGTATCTTAAACCTAGGACATGCAACTAACATGAAATGTTTGAATCTATACCCCCCCACCTCAACAAATTTAAAGGGGAGCTCATCAACAATCACCATATTAGACAATGCATTTCTAATGGCTTCGTTATCAAACTTCTAGGTCCCTAATACACCTATAGGCTTAGAACTATGCACATCAGGTTGGAGAGTTAAAAGGCTCTGTCTAGTCTCCTTAGGGTTAGGGTTAGGGTTTTTAGTGCAAATGAGCAGATGATTTTTAATGGATGATGTCCCATTTTTTTAGGGTCAGCAAACAATTTTTTAGCACAATAAATACATCTAGCTTTTACCAACTTCCCTTGCTCATCAAGGATTTTCTCGAAGTGCTCCCACGGCTTGCTTCTGCTATCACTATCCTTTTTTTTTTTTAGCAACATCTGGTTGCTTTTGGGCTTCCACATTTTCAGTTTGCTGGGTTTGATCACTAATGGCAGGTACACTGCCATTGGGAGCTTCTGCTTCTTTTTCCATCTAAGGCATGGATTTTACATGAAACAAAACAACAAAACTATCATTAGAAGCAGCTTCCACCAAAAGAAAACAATATAACAGTCACACAGTCCATACAAATCAAGTAAACATGCAAGCATATTAGCAACTCAATTAGGAAATGAATCAAATTAATAACAACTGAGGAAGGAAATTAATTATAATTAGTATTAATATAACAAATAAATATTATTAAAATAACATAAAAATATTTATAATATTATTTATTTTGTAATATTATTAATTATATTAATAAAATTCAATAATAATAATGATTATTATTATTTATAAAATTTATTGATCATAAAATAAATATATAATATAAATATAAACTTAAAAATTCAATATTTATATATATTTATAGTAAATTCATAATTTTTTAAAAAGCAATTATCAAATAAAATATGATTAATAAAAAACAGAATCTAATTTTTTTAAAATAAATTTTATAAATCAGTAACACAGACACATATTCGATTAAAGCAATGATGAAAAAATATATATTTACTAATATTAATATTTTGAAAGTAAAAAAAATCATATTTTCACAAATCTATTTTCAAAATTTTAACATAAATAACATAAACAAGATCAACTCACAAATTAAGCAAGCAGGGATTTATACCTTTTACAGTGATGTTTAAAATGTTGCTTTGACTCGATTGGTATAAAAAAAATGAGGGAACTTGCTTCCACCAAAAATTTAACCGAGGGATAGATCAACCGCTTTAGGCTTCCACCATTAAGATCTCTTTATGAGATCAAGTAAAAAACTTCGTTGATTCAACTAATGAATCGATTCACCAGCATATCATGCAAAACATAGAAGAACAAACACAAAATCCATCAAGATCTAATAAAAAAAACCACAAAATTTCAATATCAAACAAGAAAAACTCAAAGATCTAAAAAAACATTACCAGATCTAGTTGATCTAGTTAATAAGCACTTTGCATATCGATTTCATCACTGTCAATGTTATCGATTAAACACTGATAGTAGGAAAAACAACAACAAATCAAGTTTTTGCAATGAACAACTTAAAGATCAAGCTATTAACTATTTTTTATATACCAAACACTGAGTCAGAGAGATGGAAATGAAACGTAGATGATAGAACAAAAGAGTGATTCATCATTCATGTGTCTCTGAGAGAAAGAGACAAGAGATGAGATGAGAAACCGAGAACAGAACAGATCAAGCGAAGAGGGTCAGAAGAGAGCAAGGGAAGAGGCAAAGCTAGATGAACGGCAACGAGATGATTGAAGGGTTACTGGGTAGGGTTAGAGGAGTCTAGTGTTAGAAGAGAGAAGAGAACTCTAGAAGGATCGAGAGACAGAGGGAGGCGAGAAATAGGAGAAAGGAGTGAAACCGACATATATATAGGCACAACAAATTTTTTAGGGTTAGGGTATATAAAAACGACGTCGTTTTAATGCTTAGTATACAATGTTCGATTTTTTGGTCGGTTTGGTTATTTTAACCCTAGAACCAAACCGACAACAGAAAATCAAAAAAACCCTACTCTAGAAACTGAATCGTCCTTCACACAATTTCGGTGACCGACCGAACCATTGAAATTGGCTCGGATCGGTTTGGTCGGTTAATGCTCACCCCTACATGCAAGAATGGCTTTATACATCCATTGTTTAAAGTTGAGAATCAATTAAAATGATTGCCTTTTGTCAGACAATTTGTCCAACTTGTTTTCTGAAGTTTGCATGATAGTGATACAAGTTGTTAATTTTGCTTGATCTTTAAGTATTAAAACTACTTGAAAGTTTAGTGTGCTTTGGAAAATTAATTTGTGGGCCTTTATGTTTGTAATGATTTTAACATCCCCCTTCATTACTAGTATTCTTAATCTTTTTCCTTGAAGTCATGCCAAGTTTTTTTTTGAAAATTTTCTAATTTTTCACTATTAAGACCTTTAGTGAAAATATTTACCAATTATTTCTTTGTCTTCACCTAAATTACCTTGATCTCTCATGTTAAAGCTTTTTCACGAATAAAATGATATTGCACCTCCACATGCTTTATTCTGGCATGAAACACTGGATTCTCAACTAAATAAATAGCTGATTGAGTATCACAATATATCGATACTAGATAATCAAATGGTTAGTGTAAATTCTTCAATAACTGTACTAACCATGTACTTTCCTGAGCTGCATTGTTGCTGCATGATACTGAGCCTTTATTATTAAGAGTGACATTATTGGTTGTCTTTTGCTGCACTAAGTAACAGCTCTAGAACCCAAACTAAATGCATAATCAATGGTTGATCTTCGCGTATCATAGTCCTCGGCATAATCAGCATCGTAATATCCTTCCAACTTGCAAGTTATTTTACTTTTATAAAATAACCCAGGATCAAGTATTCCTTTAATGTACCTTAAAATTCTCCAAACTGCTTTCATGTGAGGCTTTTTTTGAGTTTTCATGAACCAGCTAACTACTTCAACTACAAATACAATACATGGCCTTATCAATATCAGATAGGTTAGACTGCCAACTATATGTCGATACATCACTAAATCATCCAAATCTTTACCTTATATAATGCTCAAATTGGAGTTCACTTTTATTAGAAGAGCAAGAGGTTTATAGTCAAGCATTCCATACTTTTGGAAAGGATTTCTTGCATATTTCTCCTGACACAAGACCAATCCTTCTTTTATGCGCTCTACTTCCAATCCAAGAAAGTGATTCAGCTCTCTAAGTTCTTTCATTTGAAAACCAGACTGATAAATTTTTCTTGGTCTGATGGATCTCATTAATATTATCTCCATTGATGATGAGATCATCAACATAAATAAGGATTATTGCTAGCTTCCTTTCTCGAGCTTTGATAAAGAAACTCGAATCAGCTAGTGCAACTTCATAGCCATTATGGATGAGAAACTCATAATTTTACCATTTCAAGCTCTAGTGGCTTGCTTCAACCCATATAGTGGTTTTTTTAGTTTGCAAACATGCTCAGGATTGGGCTTGTTCTTGAATCTACTCTCCATTCAGAAAGATATTTGTTTCATTAACTTTTTGCTTATTCTTTTTTTTTTCTTAGCTAATTTTCACTTTGCATTATCATTAGTTCTTGAAATAATACAAATAACATAAAAAAAAAATTTCGGGTTATGGTCGTAGCTGTAAATTATGACAAAATCTGGGCAACTCTTGGCTGTCATCGTACCCTGTGCTGCGACCGTAGCCGAAGTAGCCTAGTTTTGGGGGCTATCTCGGCTACGACCGTAGTACAAGCTGCGATGGCAGCCGCGAGCAGGGCCTCCGATGTGCACTCTCGGCTGCGGTCGCAGTGCTAACTGTACACACACACTTTATAAAAAAATACATTTCTTATTTTACATCATACATTTTTCTGTTCTTTTCTTCTTAAACCTTTCTTTTCTTTTCTTTCAGTAATAATTCTTCTTCCTTTTCTTTCTTTTCCTCTTTCTCTTTTTGTTCAACTCCCTAAATTCCCAAACTTGTCTTCTTCTAATTCTTTGCTTTCTTTTTTTATTTTTATTAAATTATTCATCACTCTTCATTACCCACTACCCAATTTCACACATCCATCATATATTTTCACTAACATAATGAAGATGACAGTGAACCCAATGCGGATGAAGATATGGGAGATGGCAATGATGTACGACTTGTAGGTACAGGGGAAAATGTAGGTTGGCAACAAATATTAGCTTGTTTTGACCACTTAGAGATGCATATAGATGCTCAATTTGAAAACCTCAAAGGTCATGTCCGTATGTAAAACCAACGGTAAGCGACTCAAGAACGTTGACTCTAATAATATTTTAACAGCGTCGAGTTATGAGATTTCATCACCTTGCTCACCACAGTAAAAGGAGTTTCCTTTTACCTTACTTATGTTCTTTTATTTATTTTTATTTTTATTTTATTTTCTTATTATTTTTGTGCATGTTATTTTGTGTTTCTTGCTTAGTTTTCACATTGAGGGCAATGTGAAGATTAAGTGTTGGGGGGTGGGGGGGGGGGGGGGGTGCATTTACATTTAGTTTATTTTATTTTTATTTTTATATTAATTTTAATTTTAAAGTTAAAACTTGCTCGCATGTTAGCATATACATATTAAATTCTTGCACCCTATCTTTATGATGAGTAGAGCACATTAAATGTGATTTTCTTGTACATGTTTCATAATCTTTTGTTAATGCCTAATTTGTGATTTTTAAGTTAGGTTGATAATTTATGGTAAAGGACTTCTGAAAATTTAATGAACCTAATGCTTATTTGCTTTTGAGTGATTGAATTTTTTGAGTTGATATTTAAGAAAAATGATCGTAAGTGATACTCAATGATTGTAAGTAGCATATGAAATGGTAGCTTCATCGGAAAAAAAATTTCTCTTTTAATAAAGAGCAAAATATTTAAATTACAATCTTCATATGCTTCAGATCTACTCCAATACTCTAAATACAGTAAGAGTATCCAAAGGATCCACTTAGCGGTATCCACGCTTAGTAGTGCGGGAATAGCGGGGGATTACTAAGAGTGGGAAGGTTGGTTAGAGAGAAATTTAAAAAAAAAAAAAAAGACCAGATGGAGAGTAAAATGCACTCGTTTAAAAAAAATAAAAAAAATGGTGTGACAATCTTTTGTGTGTTAGAATTTAGGGATAGCTACTGGTTGACTGAGTAGTATCACTTTCTTTTATTTTTCTTGATTGTCAACTTATAAATTTTCAAAAATTCAATGGTTAATTTTACTTTTCACTAGGTAAAGCTTATGTCTTTGACCTTAATTTTTCAATTTAGTTTTGGGTTTTAAGTTTTGTATTAACTAAAGATTGTGATAGATAGACAAGTTAAAGTCTATCAATGTAATAAATTCATTTTGATGTTTGCTTGAGGACAGCAAAAGCTTAAGTGTGGGGGTGTTTGTTTGTGTGAAAATTGTGTTATTAATTAGGCATTTTATTTTTTTATTTTGTATTTTTCATGTTTTAGTCTATTTTGTTTTGTAAGTTTTTGGTTTTATTTTTTATTTTATGTGTTTTAGGTTAGTTGGGACTCCTAGAGAATAAATTTGGAGTAAAAGTCACAATTTAGGTGAGAAGAATTGGCTGCCATCGCAACTCCTAAACTCGAAGGGCAAGGTGTCTCGACTGCCATCACAGCTAAGGCTGCGACTACAGCAGAGAAGTGAAGAAAAATTAGTCATCAATAGGGGCTGCCATCACAGCCTTGCTGTGGTTGCAGCCCCCTGATGAATTGAAATTTGATGGCGTGGCAACGACTTGTTTTGAAGGGCAACATAACCACTCTTCATGGGGTTTTAAATACATCATATTTGGGGCCAATTTTGGGAGAAGAAAATAGTCGAAAAAGCTCAAGAACATTGGAAGAAACATAAGGAAGATTAAGAGTTGAAGATTGAAGATCCAAAATAAACCTAGTTTTTCTTCTTTTTTCTCTTCTTTATTCTTGTAACTTTTATAGGATATTTTTATGGTTATGTTGAATATTTTTATAATATGTTAGGCTAAATATTTATTTGTCAGGAATTGATGATCCAAATATAATCTAGGCTTCCAATTTAATAAACTCATTAGTTGTTGCATATTGTGTTTATTAATCTTAACACTTCTTATTGTTTGGCCATTAATAACATGATTTCAATTGGCATTATGCATTGAGAGATGGTAATTCTAATAGACCTATAAACACAAGTTTAACTTAACTTAAAATTAAACCATTTTCGAACATTTATCTGTTGGCCTTCTTCTTGTAAACAACTCTAACATGATGATGCTAAAACTATATACATCCCCTTCTTTTGATGCTGCTCCACCCATTCTGTACTATGCATTAAACACAATTCGGCTTGTTAAATGTATCAAAAGTGGATAAAAAAATAGAATAGCTGTTACCTGGAGGAGCATAGCCAATAGTCCCTTTCATTCTTGTTAAACTTGTTTGACTCTCAGATACATCATCATTGGCAGTCAGGAAGAGCCTAGACAAACCAAAATCACTGACTTGAGCAACCATGCTATCATAAAAAAGAATGTTGTTGGGCTTCAAGTTACAGTGAATTATCAGAGTTTCGCAAAGGTCATGAAGATAATGCATTGCTATACATTGTAGATGCTATATCAATCACAATGTTCAATGTTTAAATGAAATTCAAGCTCACTGTTTGATTGTTGTTATCATCATTAGCATGATGCCGAAACTTCTTTAGGGTTCCCTTTTCCATGAACTCATAAACTAGAGCTTTGAATTCATTACGATTATTATCTAAGTTAGAGCAGTATGTCACTAGTTTAACAAGATTTCGACGTTGAACATTTCTTAGCGCTTTGCATTCTGTAACGAAACTCTTGGAAGCACCCTTTTCTTCAAGTTTGAGAACCTTAATAACAACTAATCTTTTTGCCTGACTGAGAAATCCTTTATAAACAGCACTAAAACCACCAGATCTAATTAAACTGTCTGAAGAAAATTTATTGGTTGCATGATGAAGATTTCAATATGATACCTTTATAGGGCCATCCCTCAAAGGTAAAGCTGCAGAAGTGATTTATTTTAATCTTATACTCTAAAGAGTAAATAGAAATACTAAGAGCAAAATAACAAAAACAGTCACATAGGTGATTATAACTGCTAGCTTAAAAACATGGGCCTTTTGTTGCTTTATCACTTTGGTATGGCATTTCTGCAGATGGAGTTCTAGCACACCTCCATAAAAGCTTATGGTTGCCCATCAGTGACAACTTGCATTTCTAAAGACTCCTTGTGCTAGAACCTCACCCTCAAGATTATTGAAAGAAAGATTTAAATAAACAAATCGATTGCTCTGCAGACCTTGAGGGATTCCCTAGTACAGTTGTTTGTTGAAAGGCCTAATTTCTGAAGACCTCTCAAAGAAGAAAAAGTTGAAGGAATAGATCCTTGGAAAGAATTTCCTTGCATGTATAGATATTCCAAGCTCAAGCAATCGCCAAGTAGACTAGGAATTTCACTAGAAGCCTTGTTTATAGAGATGTCCAGTGTATTCAAATTTGTTAGCTTCCCTATCTCAATAGAAAGGCTGCCTGGGAATGAGTTATGCGAAATGTTAAGGAAAACTAAGCTAGAAAAGCCTAAAAGCTCGTCTGGTATAGTTCCATTAAGAAGATTATCAAAAATATGGAACCCCTACAACTTCTTGCAGTTGGAAATACTAGTGGGGATGCTTCGTTCCAATTTGTTATGATACAAGATGAGTGTAAACAACTGAGTGAGAATACTTATGGAGGATGGAATCTGACCTGACAAACGGTTTTCGGGTAGTAACAATTCTTGCAGTCTTTGAAAACTTTGGAAAAATAGAGGAATGATTCCTTCCATAAAGTTGTTTTCCATGGATAAGGTGATCAAGTTGATGAGATTCTGTAGTTCTATTATAACAGTTCTTGATATTTGATTGCCCATAGATATAATTGGCTAAGTTGAGTTGACAAATTTCCAATTGAAATTGGTAAAGCACCACTAAAACTGTTGTAACCCAAATTAAGAACTGACAGGCTTGTGCAATTTTTCAGAGGTGTAAGGAAAAACCAGTTGTTTGTTAGAGTGCTTGGAACTTGACTAGTCAAAAAATTCACACCAACATCGAGTATTTGTAGTTGAGAAGCGTTGGACAATGATTCAGGAATCAACCCTAAAAAATCATTTTGACCAATCCCAAAATCTTCAAGATTTGGGAGAGCAATGCCTATGTTGTTCGACAAAGTCCCATGGAATTGGTTTATGGCAAATGAAAAGCATTTGATAGATGAAATATTTAGAAGAGATGGAGGGATGGTACAGATAGATAATTGACCGCAACAAAGAATAATTCTAAACTTATTACTATGCTCAATTCATCTGGAATATTGCCGACTAAATTATTATATAGTATAGAAAAGAAGACAAGCGTTGTAAGATTGCCAAGGGAAACTGGAATTTCTCCTGTCAAATTGTTTGAAGCTAGTCCTAACATTTCAAGCAATGGTAAACCTCCTCCAAGCTTCGCCCATATTTTTCCAACTAAATTATTGTTCTGTAAATTGATTCTCTTGAGTCTAGAGCAGCGGCTTAAGTTTGCAGGAGTTTCACTATCCAATAATGTATTATTGTGGAGAAGTAATTGTTACAGTCGAAACAACTTACCAACTTCAGGTGGAATTTGGCCACTTAAACTGTTGTTTTCGAGGTTAAGGACTTTCAGGAAGTTCCAGTTTTTGATTTCTAGTGGTAAGAATCCCATCAACTTATGCCCTGTGAGGACCAAAGATGTAACTCTCTGATGGAGGCGACTGCATATGACTCCGTACCAGTTGTAAAAAGGGACAGAATCATTCCATAAGCTGATGACTCCATATGGATCACCTATCGCTTGTTTAAATTTTAGAAAGCAAGTCGATCAGTCTCATTGCCAGCTGAAGCATTGGCTTGCAATGATTGGAAATTGAGTATTGTGAAGAAAAGAGCAGCTACTAACTAGACGTAATAAAAGAGAGAAATTCATGTTGGGTGATTCAACTTCATTTCGTTCTACATCCGTTTGCTTTGAGAACATTTGGAAGGAGTTGCATTTTAACACCATATATATGCATTTATGAAAATAAATAGATTAGATCAATTCTTGAATTAGGCTTCAACTTGCTAAATTCAGGGTCAAAATTGACAAGGACTGGAGTCTCTTTTCATTAGTCAATGGAGGTATTCTCTTAACACATTGCATTATTGGAGGGACAAAGAAAAAAAAAGTTGCAACTTTTACATAGCATTAATGGAGCGGAAAAATATACTAGCAAGGAAATTATCTAATAGACAATTCAAAGTATCTAATGTAGTGAACTTTTAATCCTGTTGCCATCTATTTTTGGAGTAAATTTTCACCCTTAAAAAAACTAAAAGAACTGTTCTCTATTATGCAATAGCATATCCATATTGTAAATTCCACCATTTAACACTTTATCAACTGTGTAGATTGTATCTTTTTTTACATAAATGCCAAACTGATGCGAATTAGATGGCCTTGAATTTTCTGGACGAATTTAATAGGAGGGGAGTGCGCAATGCAGCTTCAAAAGGCTCTAACTTTTAGCTCTTGATGAATTACGGGGCCCATAATATATCAAATTGAAGCTGATTCAGAGACTTATAAATTTTTTAGTTTACTCATATTGGCCCAAGTTTTGGGCCCAAATTTGACTGTTTAAGGCCTTAAATTTGGCTTTTAAAGTTTTATGTTCGTTTTAGTGTGTTTTTTTTTTGGCTTTTTTGCCCTTTTCCTTTTAGGGTTTCTTTTCTTGAATATTATTTATTTGTCTTTTTCAATATTTTAAGATAGCTTTGATGAATTTTAATAGAATTTTCTATTTCCCCCAATTTTCAATATTCTTTTGAGAATCAACGAACTAGGGTTTCTTGGCTTTTTCGAATCAACAATAAATAAAAGATTGAATTTCTAGCATTCTATTGAATCAACAAATGACATTTTATTGAATCAACAAATTTTCAATTATTTATTCCTAATTTAATAAGCTTCTGCTACGTCACAAACTGGACTCCCATATAAAACTATGATATACGAAAACTTCAATTAATAGATAAGTACAACTTGGTTTAGGGTTTAAGAGGTGGTTGTGGTTTTAGTTGTTAAAATGACTTAAGATGACTAAAAGGTTTGTTTTAAAATTTTCCACACTAAAAGACAAGTTCTCATCGACTTATGATGTTACTGGAAACTTAGGATGATTCACCAAAAAAAGGAAAAAAAAACACTAATTACTACGGTGCTAACATACAACAATTTGGTCATTCATAATGTATAGTTGCCAAAAATGAATTAAATGCAATTTGTGTCTTAACCACAAGAGATGTCTAGGTGGATTCCAGGAATAATGATTTGATAATGAACTTTCTTACAGTACAACTTCCAGTATAACCCATACCTGTGTGCGGGACTGAGTAATGAGTTTCATTTAGTTTTATGCAAAATAGTCAGTAGCCAATCCAAAAAGACCTATCCATAAGGCCTAAAAGGCTGATTAGTCAAATGGAAAAAAAAAAAAAACTACTTGAAAACTCCCCTTATAACATTAAAAAGGTCATGAATTCAAATTTTTAACTATCTTTGTTTGGTGAAACTCCCCTATTTAAGTATTTCACGAAGATAATTTAAATCTAGCATTAGAAAATAACAAGTTGGAGGGCATTCACAACAAAAGTGAATAAACACAACATTCATAAAGTTTACTATTTACCCTAGAGCTGAGCATGAGACAGAGGAAATATCGAACCGAACCGAACCAAATTTTGTAACTCATTTGGTATGGTATTGGATATTTACAAAAAATCGAACAAAAAAACGTTTCAAACTGAAAACGAAATATAGTACCAAATATTAATTTAATAAATAATATATAAATATGAATAAATAGTAGTGAACTTAATTATATAATTTACATTATATTATTAAGTAATATATTAAGTAGCATATGTATAATAACATATAATAAAAATTAACATATTTTGTATTTAAAATATAATAAATAAATTACTAACAAAATATTTTTATTTATTTTATTATTATTAATATTATTATCGTTACTATTGTTAGTGTTGTTGCTGTTGTTGTTGTTGTTATTATTATTATTATTATTCAATTGACAAGTAAAATTATGAAATGTCTATTATATTACAATTTAAACTTAAAATATGAAAATAAGAAAATTCCCATTACATAGTTTCAATTAGGGCTGAGCACGGGACAAAGAAAATATCGAACCGAATCGAAAGACATTAAAACCGTACCGAACCGAATAATTTTAATCCTGAAATGAACAGAACCAAATTTTGTAACTAATATGGTACGGTACTGGATATTTATAAAAAACCGAACCAAGAACCATATTGAACCAAGAACCGAATATAGTACCGAATATTAATAATAATATATAAGTATGAATAGATAGTAGTGAACTTAATTATATATTTTTCATTATATTATTAAGCAATATATATTAACATATGTATAATTATATATGATAAAAATTAATATATTTTGTGTTTAAAATTTAATAAATAAATTACTAACAAAATATTTTTATTAATTTTATTATCATCATCATCAAGTAAAAATGTGGAATGCCCATTATATTTCAATTTAAACTAAAAATATGAAAATAAAAAAAAATTAACATTGTATGATTTCAAGATTTATAATGTATT
>CATIWK010148841.1:0-11206 GCA_949634005.1 Mallotus japonicus | reverse complement strand
CAAAGCTCATAAGGACTTTAATATTGACTTAAATGGAATAACGAAAGTAGACATACATGGGAAACTGTGCATATAAACATGTGAAAACTCATCAAAGTCCAGATCATGCACCAGCTAAGAGGAATTTCAAAGCAGAGTTGTGCCCAACTCTGGTGAAGTGGCGATTGCCACTTGGAAGGGAGGCATCGCCTCTTGACCAAGAGGCGATCACCTCCTAGCCAGACACTACTACACTAAGAAGCTTTCTTTGCTTCTACGTAAAGCAAGAAATCACATGCAACGTAAATAAACTCCTACAAGGATATTAGATGTTCTCAGATCATCATGTTATTAATATAACTCAAGAATGTAAGCAAATAACAACTTAGAACACAAGAAATAAGAGAAATGCTACTCTATGTGAAGTATGAGCTTAGAAACTCAAAAAGAAAGGTTCTTATTGATCAAGTGATGTCTAATCTCCCTAACTTGGCCCTCAGAAGCTGTTTTTGGATTGAATATTCCTTCAAATGCAAGATCTCTTACTTCTCATTCAAGAATCACCCTTTTTCTTGCCAAAATCCTCCTTTTCCAAGAAAAATCTCCTTCTCTCCTCCAAGAACGTCCCCTTTCTCCCTTCTTTCTTTTTCTTTTCTTTTCTTGCTAAGTTTTCCCTAATAATTGCTAGCCTCTCTTCTTCTCCCTTTTTTTTTTTTCCTTTTTAATGTCCCAAGGCCACCCACTACCCCTACTTTCTTTCCCCATCATCAACTTCCCCTTAGCCTCCCTCTTTTCCCACGCAGTTCTGCAGAGTAAAAACAAGTGAGGGCCACCAGGTTGCTGGAATCACCATGCTATATTAAATGCAGCAGCAAGTGGGTAGGTAAAAAGGCGATCGCCTCTTCGAGGAGGCGATCACCCCTTGACTCTCTGGCCAGGAGGTGATCGCCTTCTGCTGAAGAGGCGACGCCTCTTTAGCCTCAGGCTTGGGCTTGACTGTTTGGGTCATGGGCTTGGGCTGGTTTTGGGTTCTAAAAAGGGTTTGGGCCTGTTCAAGGTGGATTTTCAGATTTCTCTTACATTTGAATTCGAGCTTTCATCATCGGGCTTTCGTTGCGGGCCGATCAAATTGAACAACCATAGTACGTCCCCTATCACGGGCTGACCGAACCGGGTGTCTACAGTTTGCCCCCTTGATTAGCACGCATGCATTTGAAATTTTTAAAAAAGCAATACACACAACACATAAAAGGAATAACAATGACATACCTCGCTCTCCAACGTCACCCAAGAGACAACCGTGATCTTAGGGTTTTACTGGCCCGTACGGTTACTCAACACTCGCAGACTTCGGGGATTCAAACCCGAACTATCATCTTGCTAATTGTGATCTTTTGGAACTTTATCAAGCCCGACTTCGTCACTTTACGGGAGATTCATGCCGTCATCCTCGGGTTTTCCTAGCCCGAGAGGCAGTCCCTCTGCTCTGAATGCAGGAAACTCACACAGTCATCCTTGGGTTTTACTGGCCTGAGAGGTAGTTCCTCTGTTCTGATTATGGGAAACTCACGCCGTCATCCTCGGGTTTTACTGGCCTAAGAGGTAGTTCCTCTGTTTTGATACTTCAATCAGACACTTCTTCACTGATGCTTCGATCAGATACTTCATAATTGATCCTAGACTTCGGGTCAGCCACTTGAACCACACATGTTTTAAAAATTAGACTCAAACACGTCACTTCAGGAACTTCGCCCGACCAATTACTTGCTTTAGTAAATAAAAAACAAAGATAACCCTGATGCCTCAGGAACTTCGCCTGACCGGTCACCTATTCAAATAATTCTGACAACTGGTCCTCGTCTCCAGTAGAATTTTTCAGAATTCAAGGGATTCTTTGCTTTTATCTATCAACATCTTTTACCGTCTTAGCCATCTCGATTACAATTCTATCGTAATCATCATCGTCATCAATAATAAATTATTATTATTATTATTATTATTATTTTGAAAGAGTATATAAAGGAAAAACCCCTTCTTTTCTCTTCACTTTCACCTTTTCTCTTTTCCTTTCTTTCTTTTCTCCTTTTCTTCTTTTCTCTTCCTACGCTTCCGCACTTTCGATTATGGATGCTGAGAGGACACCGGCTCTTCCCCCCTGGGACCTTGTTCCTCCCCTGATCCATCCTCCACACACGTACGGGTTTTCGAAGGGCGACATAATCCCCATCCTAGCAGACTTGAGGACGCACATTTGCTCTCTCGCTTCAGGAGAGGTTAGTAACCCAAATCCTATTATTTTCTACAAAATTCATTGGGTTAATCATAGTACATGTTTATTCTTCACTTAGGACTAGAAAAATGAAACAATGCATGATTAAAACATAAAATAGATCAAATTTGAAATCAGACTGCCTGTTCGCTTCGCAGAGGCGATCGCCTCCTGGTCAAGAGGCGTTCGCCTCTTGACTAAGAAACAATCGTCTCCTTTTCACTGGGGAGGCGATCACTCCATGCCTAGAGGTGATTGCCTCTTTTTTGATTTTAGGGAATTCGCCTCATGGAAAGGGGCGATCGTCCCTTAGCCAGAATCCCCTACATTCTGCTCTCTTTCTTTCTAAATTTTAAAGCATTTAAATAACAGTACTAAGTCAACTTCCCTGATTTCTTTGACAGTATGACGCACAGACATTCAAGGGTGCTAGGAACTTCCACGGAGCTTATGTCTTCTACAATGAGCTTACAGAAGATCAGAGAGACCGGATCCAGGACACTGGATTTGAGGATTTCATCTTGTCTCTCCCTGAGGAGCAGGGGAAGACCGACTACCAGCCTCTTCACGCATTGATGGAGAGGTGGTTCAATACAACGCACACCTTTCACCTTCCCTTCGGGGAGTTGACTCTTAACCCGGTCACGTTTGCTGCCATCACTGGGATTGCATGTGCTGGAGATTCGGTCCCCTTCGATACGAGCTTACATCGGATGACAGCTGAGACTGTCGCTTATATTGATCGCCTATTAGGCATGGTCCCAGACATGAAGGGGATGCATACTATCAAGCTCGACTCGGTTCAGAGCTTTTACACACTAGAGAGAGTCACGGCGATCACCACCCCACGGGAGATCAATTAGCTGGTACGAGCCTTCCTAGTGTACCTACTCAACACTACTCTTTTTACCGACACTGCCAGCTCTATCGATTTGATGTTCCTAATGCCGCTTTGAGATCTCAACTCGGTGGCCACCTATGACTGGGGAGCTATGCCCTTGCGTATTTATACCACAGTATAGATGAGGTGGTACACGGGGCGAAGAGATTTTACGGCTTCTAGCATGCTATACTGGTACTCTTCTTCTCTTCCTCCTCTTCTTTAAAACCCTACTATTGTTTGCTGATGAATCTCTCTTGTAGGTTTGGGGATTAAAGTTGGAGCTAATTACGGGATCTCTCGTGTTTCTTATCATTTTCCTGCTATTCAGCGGTGGGGTGCTAGCCGCATCCTGAGGAGGCACTTGGCTCGCGTTCATGTTCATAGGGAGCGGCTGAACTCCCTGACTCCTGAGGCGGTACCTAAAACAACAAAATAAACTTATTTAGTATTTCATTTTATGGCATTTACTTACCCGTTACCTTCCTTGCAGGTACGGAGTGATCCATGGGGTCCCGAGAACCGGTGGAACCCCGAGATAGTGCTCTCCAGGTCCCTGTCGCTACGGAGAGTCTTGCTTTGAGGTCCCGGCTTCTGGGTGTGGTACCTCAGGGAGAGGGTCCTCAACTGGAGAGGAGGTCCGCAAGTCAAACGTGTCCCGAAGTCTCCTCCCCGGTATCTCTTCTGGGCATATGAGCTGGAGGGTAAGGAGTTCGATCGAGCCGTCACTGGAGAGCTAGCTGTTGATTATACCGTGCGGGTGAAGAGCTGGTATTTAGACTTCGTTTGATCTTACCTCCTACAGCAAGTCCCTTTTACTGTCGGGTCCACTTCTCAGGTATGCTTTTAACTTTCAACTCACTTCTCACTAGATTATCAGATTCTGATAAAGCTTTTCATCTTTAGGCTGCGGTTGCTGGTCCTACAGTTCGAGCCAGGCCTCAGGCACAGGAGAGAGCCTCCCAGTAGCCTCGCACAAAGCAGAGTGATGCGGGCACATCAGCCGCAGCATAGCAGGGTGGACCTCCCGTTGGCCCTTCTAGTTCTTCTACTCCAGCAATGATCAGCAGTCTCGCGCATGTTCATGACTCTCTGGTTCATTACTGGGTCCCTCCTGGAGAGATATCTCGTCGATTCCTCAAGTTGGACGAGGACCTCGATCCTGCTTGTGTTCTCCCAGGCACCACTCATGTAAGTTCATCTCAAACCTGTCTATCAAATTATTTTGGAAACATTTGTTAATAATGATCATCCTATCAATAATGTAGATTCCACTAGAGTAGGGTCAGTACATGTACAGGCTGATCGAGGCTTAGAGAGACTACCTGCTGGAGGTCACTCAGTAGTAGAGGGTAAGCATTCCTCCTATTCCTACATATATGCATGTATGTATGTCTTTCTTACCTCATACTAGTGTGCAAGACCTGGACAAGGCGAGTCAGGAGAGGATCACTGCCCTTGAGCGTCAGATCGAGGTCCTTCAGGTCGACGAAAATGAGGGTAAGGACGCTGAGGAGGGAGTAGATGGCGGGGATCAGACTGCGGCCACTGCAGGTGCCGGGGATGACGCTGGTGACTCAGAGGACATGGAGTAGGACGTGAGTCTGTAGTTTAGGACCCTTTTTTGAGATACACTGACATTTACTGACTTTACTATTTTAGCAGTACTTTACATACATTTATTCATTCATTTCATTCATTTTTTGCTTGCTTCAACTGGATGTACTGCACAATTTCCAACTTAAATTTATGAATTCGAATGTCTTTGTGTGTATGCTCTTCAAATAGCTAGATTACATGTCTAACAGTCAAAACCATGTCGTTTTTTCCCAAAATTCCTGCCCATCGTCCTGTTAAAGAGGCGATCGCCTCTTGACTCTCTAGTGGAGAGGCAATCGCCTCCTTACCATTCTGCAGGTCCCTTTAAATCCCTAACTCTGCTATTCAACCTTTTATTTTCCCTCTTCATCCTACAACTCCATTTCCTCTCTCCAAACAGTACCAGAACCCCTAAAAATGACTGAAAGAAGCCTCAAACGACTACAATTGATCCTGAAGAGCCTGGATGGCGGATCATGGGCCAGATTGGAGCCGTTTCACCTATCAATCTTCAGATCACTACAAGCTAGGAGAATCAACTTCCCCTTCCTCCATGCTATGTCTCAATCCTGGGATCCTCAAAAACATATTTTCCGATTTAGTACCATAGAACTATGCCCCCTACTGGAAGAATTCGAAGCTATATCGGGTTGTAGCATGGATTCCACCTCTCAACTTGCCATCCCTAACCTCAAAATTCTAGATCCACCCTCTGTTCAGTATCAGATAGCCTAGATGCTCGATCTTTCACCTCAGTCTTCAGCTTACTGCATTCTCGGTTCTGAGATTGAGTTAGAATCTTTCATGGGGATTATCTCAGACGTGGATAGAACAACAACTTGTTGGCCTCGAATGATGACCCTCTGTCTGTATGCTCAATTCCTGCTTGTTTCACTCTCTGAAAACTGTGATTCTAAAGTCCTACACATCTTGGGCCAAGTGGAAGTAGGACTCAACCTGTTCCCTCTTATTCTAGCTGAAACCATCATCGGATTGGATAAATTCCCATTAATCAAGCGATTTACTGGGAGTTCGTTGCTACTAGAGGTTACTCTTCTCCTTTTCCGTCATTTTATCATTTCCAAATATTCTGTTTACCACTTTGGCAGATGTGGCTTCATGAGAAATTAGGACTACTAGAACCTCCTCAAAACACTGCAAGCTACAGAGCCAAGCATTGTAGAACTAGAAGACTGTATCCTATTTCGGACAATATACAAGGTTGGCTGTCAACATTCCCTGACACTCTGATTCGATGGATGTGCCTATGGTGGAGCTTACAACAAGTAACTCTTCATTCTTACACCTACTGTATTCCTGTTACTGGCCTCCATTTCGCCACATTTTACTTCTGACATATCTCATGTCGTTAGTTGGCTTGCCTTTGTAAGTTTTCCAACTAACCATTTTTCGCTCTCTCTCTCCTTTTACATGTCCTTAACCAGTTTTAAGGTTTTTAACCCAGCAGGACTTTTACTTTTTCATTTTTCTAGTCTCTACCTTTTGCCTAGACAGCCTCATTTATGAGGTTTTTCTCTTTGGCGAGACTCTTACAGGAAGTATTTCTTCAGCTTATCAAGGTTTATGGGCTCTCTGAATTCATTCCCATCCAGATCAGATATGATAGCAGCGCCTTTGGAGAATAACTTCTTTACTAGATACAGACCTTCCCAATTAGGCTTGAACTTCCCTCGCTAGTCGGCCATGATCGGCTTTGTGAGTTTCAACACTAAATCACCTTTTTTTATCTTTACCGGCTTGATTTTCTTATTATAAGCTCGAGCTATCCTTTTCTGATACAGTTGCGAATGATACATGGCCTTCATCCTCTTTTCATCCAACAATGCAAGCTGTGCTAAGCGGCTCCCTACCCACTGATATTCGGGGATTTTAGGTTCCAAAAGAACCCTTAATGATCGAATCTCAACTTCCACCGGTAATACAACTTCACATCCATATACTAAGGAATACGGAGTGACTTCAGTCGACGTTCTAGCAGTAGTCCTATATCCCCACAGTGCAAACTGTAGATAATCTGCCCAGTCCTTATAATTCTCAAGCGTTTTGGACAAGATCTTCTTCACATTTTTGTTCGCAGCCTCTACCGCACCATTCACTTGTGGTCTGTAAGGAGATGATCTGTGATGCTCAATCTTGTATTCCTTCAGTCGTACAGCTATTTCTGCTCGAAATTGAACGCCATTATCAGTGATGACATGATGAGGCAATCCATATCGGTAAATTATATTCTTTTCAATAAACCTTGCCATCTATTTCGAGCCAACAGCAGCGTAGGACTCAGCTTTAACCCATTTGGACAAATAGTCGATTGCCACAATAATGTATCGATGATCGTTTAACGCTTTCGGTCTTACTTCCCTTATAATGTCGATTCCCCAAACAGTAAACGGCCACGGAGAAGTCATTCCCTGTAGTTCTATAGACGGTAAATGACTGACATCGCCATAAGCTTGACAGTTATGACATTTCTTCACAAACTTGACACAGTTCATTTCCATGGTCAGCCAAAAGTATCCTTGAAGAGTTATCTTCTTTGCCAAGACCGTTCCGTTCATATGTGGCCCACATACTCCTCCGTGCACTGCCTCCATAAGTTCCTAAGCTTCAGCCTTATCGACACATCTTAGGTGGACACCGGTTGGCATCCTCTTATACAGCATTCCGTTATAGCTGATGAACTGCCGCGATAATATCCTCAAAGACATCCTTTCCTTCTTTTCCACATCCTCAGGGAACTTTTCTGTTTCTAAATATCGCTGCAGATTATAGAACCACGGCCTTTCGACAGCATCTAACGGCATTACTCTCATCTCTTCACAACAAGGATATCGAGATTTTACTAGAACTAGAGGCTTAACTTCGGTCCGTTTTCCACTTTCCCACATAGAAGCCAGAGTAGCTAGGGCATCTACTATCTGATTCTCTTCTCTTGGGAGATGAACAAATTTGCACTGAGTAAAAGACAGTGAAACAGTAGCCAAGTAATCCCAATATAGGCGCAGTCTGTCTTCTTTTATCACCCATTCTTTAGAAGCCTATTTTACAACTAACATGGAATCACCGTATATGACAACATCTTCTACCCCCACACTGCACAACACCTCCATACCGAAGATACAAACCTCATATTCAGCTTAATTGTTCATTACATCGAATTCGAGCCTCTTCGCCATTAGGATAATATCTCCTTCTAGCATGACTAGGATTACACCTATACCCGCTCCTCGACTGTTGACTGCTCCTTTGAAGTACATTTTCCATCCTTGCACTTCTATTACCGCTAAATGTTCATCGGGAAATTCTAACTCCCACTCTTGATCATCGGTTATTGGGTTCTGGGCTAGAAAATCTGCCACTGCTCTCCCCTTCACCACCTTCATTGTCACATAGTCTATGTCGAACATAGTGAGTAGAACCAACCACCTGGCTAGCTTTCCTGTGAGTGAAGGTGTCTGTTGAAGATACCTCAGGGGGTCATATTTAGAAATCGCTTGTATGCTGTAAGATTGGAAATAGTGACGAAGATTTTTTGTTGCCCAGATCACAGCTAAACACGTCTTCTCTACCAAACTGTAGTTGGCCTCATACTGCAGCAGCTTCTTACTTAAGTAATACACCGCGTTTTCAACTTTCCCCTCGCTTTCCTGTACTAACATAGTGCCTATCGCATCCTTCTCAATTGCCAGGTAAAGGATCAAAGGTTTACCTGATCTTGGCAGTTGTAAGATCGGAGGGTTCATCAGATAATTCTTAATAGCTTCAAAAGCCTGTTGACACTTACCGTCCCAGATTACTGGCTGATTCTTCCTTAGAAGTTTGAAGATCGGCTAGCAAATTGCAGTCAACTTGGCTATAAACCTACTGATATGATGTAGTCACCCAATAAATCCCCTGACTTCCTTTTCTGTCTTGGGCGCAGGCATTTCGCAGATCGCTTTAACTTTATCTGGATCAATTTCTATTCCTTTCTGGCTAACAATGTGCCTCAGCAGTTTCCCAGATGTTACCCCAAAGATACATTTCTTTGGGTTTAATTTGAGATTGTACTTCTCAGCCTTTGCTAGAAATTTGTCCAAAGCTTCAAAATGACCTTCTCTGGTTGCAGACTTCACCATCATGTCATCAACATACACTTCTATCTCCTTGTGGATCATGTCATGCAACAAAGTAGTGGCCATCCCCTGATAAGTAGCCTCTGCATTCTTTAACCCGAATGGCATGACTGTGTAATTTTAGATGCCCCACTCAGTAGTGAATGATGTCTTGAGCTTGTCAATCACTGCCATCATGATCTGGTTGTACCCCGAAAAACCATCCATGAAGGAGTATATTGCTCTGGAAGCTGCACTATCGACAAGGGTGTCGATGTGTGGCAGTGGAAAGTCATCTTTCGGATAGGCTTTGTTGAAGTCCCTATAGTCCACGCACATTCTGACCCTTCTGTCCTTTTTTGGAACTGGGACTATGTTTGCCAACCAGTGAGTGTCCTCTACTACCTCCAAGAACTTCGCCTTTAGCTGCTTCTCGACTTCTTCTTTGACCTAAAGAGCCCATTCAGGTCTTAACCTCCTTTTCTTCTGCTTTATCGGTGATATGTGAGGATACATAGGGATTCGGTGTTCTGTAATTTCCCTAACGATTCCCGACATATCCTCGTAACCCTAAGCAAATACTTCATGTCTTCTTCTTAGTGTTTCTTTCATTTTTTCCTTCTCATCATGAGTTAAATCAGAAGCAAGCAATATATTTTTAGGGTTATCATTTGTGCCCAGATTAAATGATTCAGTTTGTATGGAATTAATGTCAAACATATGCATGAAATGATCATCACAAACAGAATAACCGTTAGGAAACACATCGCACAAATAAGCAAAGTTAGACTTCATTGCATTCATCTTAAAGAAAAACAAGTCATCAGTTTAAAACAAAGAAGCTAAAGATACATCGAAGTCATCATAGAAAAGATCTACGATGGAGTTTAGAACGTAGGTCTCGAGATCCAACTCCTTGTCCAGACCATCGATGTCTTTTGCTTCCGGAGCAGCAATGTCCTCTTCAGGCTCTTCTTCAGCCACTATCAGTTCTTCCAAGGGGACATCTGCAATGTCAACCTTTTGCGCCCCATTCACGTACTCGGCAAAGATCTCAAACCCCGGAATCACCTCTCCGACCATCAAAATAGGTTCAGGAGCCCCGCTGTAAGGATAACCGGTGCCCTTCTTCACAAAAGTCTCTCGCAGGGATTTTCTTTCATACTCAGCTTCTTCCTTTTTGAGTTAATCCCAAATGTCAAATTCCTGCTCAGGGCCATCACCTCCTTCATACCCTATTCCATATTGTAGGATCAGTGTATCATGCTCCACGTGTCTTGGTACATCCTGATGATTCTTTCCTAATCCTAAACCTGGAAAGAAGTCCATGTTCCACATCATGCCAATGACCTTTTCACTCATCTCGGCCTCATTATAGATCACACAGACCTCAAAACTGGGACTTATGGGAATCTCTTTAGGCTCCAACTTCAGGGCAGCTACAGCAGCCTCCGTTTCTGCTGATATGGTGACAACTTTATCGTCATATGGAAACTTAATCTTCTGGTGAAGAGTGGATGGCACACCACCTGGAGGATGGAACCAGGGCCTTCCCAGCAGAATAGCGAAAGTCATAGGAATATCAATCATATGTAAATCAACCCAAGCCTCAATGGGTCCCGTCTTAACCAACGCTCTGAACGTTCCTTCCATATTCCTTCTTGTCTCTTCATAAGCCTTTATAACCACTTTGGAAGGCTTCAGATCGGCTATAGTCAACCCTAATTTTGGTAAGATCTTCAGCAGGTATACATTGATGGCAGAACCGTTATCCACCATTATGCAGCAGGCCATCTTCCCCTTCACCTCAGCTTTAATGAATAAAGCCTTGTGGTGATCTCTTCCTTCCAACGGCAGATCATCATCAAAAAACAAGATGGTTCCTTGGGGAGTTTCCGTTAATGAACCGACCATCTGTTCAGGTGTGCACCCCATAAAGATCTTCTTTTAATCCAGAGCCAGGATTAGTGCTTCCCTATGGTCCCTGGAATGCATAAGCAGCTCCCAAACACTAGTGATTATCTCTTCTTTCTTTGCCTTTCCTTCTGAGCTTTCCGCCTCTTCTTGCTCTGGTTTAACAGGTTCACTTTCCTCCTCATTCCCTTCAACTTTCCCAATCGGTTGACTCACCTTATTCTCCTTGTCTTCCCACAAATCAAACTGCCCCTCATTCTCATCATCAGAGCTCTAAATGTCTAAAACACGTACTGGAAGCTCTACAGGTTGCTGTTGCCTTCAAAACTCGCAAGTGCACGAATCGTGATTGCAATATAAAGAGTTATCGTTCCCACGAGGATTGTATATTGATTACCAATATTCTTACTTATAATCTTAGCTAGCAAAATTAAATTAAGTGAAATAACAATT